>CM067223.1:67003056-67130587 GCA_034190945.1 Octodonta nipae | reverse complement strand
TGAAAAGGCCTATTCAGTTCAATGTGTAAGAAACAGAGACCAGGTAAAATACATTATGAGTTTCTCATTTAATTGAATACAAAAAATAAATATAAGAAGTAAACTAATATAACATCCAATTAATATACCAACTTGGCATATGTCAGACAACAGAAAGAACGCTGTTAATTTCATACACCTTTTGTTAAAATTTTTGCCTCATTTACAATTCATCAGATATAAGCTTCAACTTGCAAGTTAAAATTCAACAAGTATTCTTTGGTACTTATAGAAATTTAAATTAAGAATTAAATTACACATTAGGATGAACACTTGATCATAACAAAATAGTGACAATTATTTTAATTCTCCTGAAATTTATAAGCATTACTAATGATAACACAAGAAATAGAGAGACAGGAGATAACAAGAGACGGGAAGTATAATTCATAAGAAGCTTTCGCTTCCATCGTTCAGTCTCAAATGACTGCCGCTCTTTTTCGACAGTTTTCCTTGTTCAATATATAAATTAGTTCAGCGACATTAGTGGATTGGTACTGTAAAGATAACCTACACAGCTTTACGTGAATACAATGTATTAGTTTGTAATTATCAAAAATTAAAATAAGTAAATTTGTGAAGCATACAAATCATTTTAAATACAAGAAGCTAAAAGAACTTACAACACTGCAAAAGTAAGTACACATATGGAGAGAATAATGTAGCAATTAACGATGTACCCGAGTTTGGAAAAAGTCCCAGAATACTTATCTACCAATTTTGATCAAGTGATTCGTGTAGGTATGTTGCGTTTTAGTTCATTTGCAATCACAAATTATTTCCCGAACAAATAATTCCTAAAATAACACAGAAAGATGTATGAATATACCAAAGTAATTTATTTCAAAAATAGTTATATATATATATACCTAATAGGGATGTAACGAATGTCCGATTGTCGAAATTAGCGAATGTGAATGCGAATTTTCTCTTCCAATATTAAAATAAATTGTAAATATAGTTCCGTGAATATAAATAGAAGTAGTGGAAATAAATAAGAGTGATTTAGACGGGTTTTTAAATAAATCCAAGAACTGAACTTATTGAACTGAACCTGAGTGTGAAAATAAAAACATCACAATACGTACTTTCTAGTTCAAATAGTTAAGATATTCCGGTATAATTCTGTTGTTGAGGAGAATAGCCGCTCAGCTGTAGTTTTCTCAAAATATGGGGCGTTTCTATTGTAAACAATATAAATGAATGTCAAAATTTCCAGATTTATTGCCATTTTAAACCTATAGATGGCCATAGCTACTAATGCTACTAATCAGAGAGCGTATAAGAATTACATGCGAATTTTCTCTTCCAATATTCGCGAATACGAATGCGAATGCGAATATCATATCAAAATTTACTTACTTTTGTTTAATCAAAAATTATAACCTAAATTGTGTTTCGTAATTATTATAGAAAGCCCCTCTTCTATTTTTAATACATAAATTGAAATAGTTGTGGAATCTTTGTTGTCTCACAGATATATAAGCACAAAATTTTGAATCCTAACACCAAAACTCTTACACTCAACGCTCTTTCAACAGTTAAGCTGTCATCATATTGGAGTGAACCAAAAAGTTTTTTTGATTTATGAGAGAAGTTATTATAATTAAACAGAAAAAAATATATAATTAAATTTATGGAGTCAAACAAAAACTAAAATTATATGGATTGCCAAAAAAAAGGAATTTTATTGTCATGTTATAACTTATCTTATTTGTGGACTCATTTACATATTAAAAAAAAAACAGTTTCGAAAACAAAGTGACGAACGAATCTAACCTTTGTATAGGTTTAAAAGTAAGATTCTGCAACAGTCTTATATTTCTCAGTAAAATGAGATTGAATGAATGAGGAATTGGTCAAAAAATAATGACTTATGACGAGGTATGTTTTAACATCCTGACAGCTAAATTTCTCTTATTTGCACAATTAACTAGGACTAAACACAAATTTCGCTTCGTTGGCTATCACTACTAATTAAATTGACAGCTGCGAAAATGGTACTAGCTAAGACGATAAAATGCATCAATACTTAAATTAGAGAATAATACATGGCGAGTTCTGCCATAATTTGTTGCTAGGCGATATAATAAAAAAGCATAACTTAAATTTTGTTAAGAATTTTACCTATCACAATTGCCAGGCGGGCGCAAAGTAGGCAGGTGCTCAAGGAGTGTAAGAACACAAGTACGACAGTTATGGTGGTTTTATTTCAATCTATCTAACTAATGGGGTTTTATAGGCTGTGTCCTTTGTAAACACATACAAAGAATTCATTGTGTCTTTACTGGAAATTAAATTAGGGCTTTTGTAGCGATTTTATATTGTCGGATCGCTCCGTGGTTTGTTTTCGACCCCAGTTTCAGCGCGTACCTGTCACTTTGACGCAACTCACGGCCCGAACCGCACAGAGCTCGTTTACATCTCTGACAAAAGGCCTGCAGCTAGTCTGAGCGTTCCACAAACACGATAGGTTGTATATTTTCTTTCCAACCAAAAAAAAAAACGTGAAACACCATAAACAGTTTTTTTAGACAAAGGGGCAAGTTAACTAATTATATAATGATGTCTGTGGATTTAGCAGCGCTACCCAAAGAAGCAAAATTTGTTATCCGGAGATTTAAAACATACGCACCTTTATAGTGTAATAGAACAATTATTTTTTGACAGATTTTTGAACGTGACCTCCTGTTGTATCTGCAAATATTCAAGCTTTACACTTATTTTTAAAACTCGAAGTGTGACCCAAGAAAGTACCAGCATATTTTAAAGTTTGTCAAAGTTTAGATGTGTCTGCAATTTTGTTTTTAAAACTGATTTAAAATCAATTGTCGAGAACCTTTATCAGTTGCAGTCCCCTCAACTGACTGAATTTCCAGAAGATTGTAGCATAATTTCATTGACAGGTTCTCGTTAACCTAAGAATTCTTTGTCCTAGAAATCACAAGGAAACGGCGTTATATGCAGTATGACTCCTGATTTTGAGTCTCTGTGAGCTAGTTTTCCCTGAAACTTCCAAATCTCGAAATTCATTTAGCCATAAAATCCTATATCATGTTATGAAATTGACATAACTTGCTTAATTTTATTTAGCAATTTAGCCTGATTACATATACATGTCAGGGTTCCAGAAGAAATGTATATATGTAGTTGACATTTATGTCATCATACAACTGTTATTTCTCATTGGAAGTACAACAACTTTTAAAATCCCAAGTAAGTTATGGAGTGTGCAATGTTCCTAATCATAATATTTACGCTTTTCATTCTCAAACATATTCGCAAAAAATTCGCATGAATAACCGCGAATGCGAATGCGAATATTAAAAAACACGCGAAGATTCGCTAATGAGAATGCGAATGCGAATATTCGTTACATCCTTAATGAGGATGATCCTGACAGAAGGATGCAGTTTTCTCAGTAAAGGATAAGTAACATTGAAGGTAATTGTAATTGTTGAGTTTATCAATTCTTAGTGTAGGTAAATAATATTGAAAAATAAAGCCTTCTTTGATGCCGGCACATGTAATGAGTCAGTGATCGCTTTATGACGCCTCAGCCTTTCTCCGCCGAGAAAGGCGTAATGTGTAAGATTATGGTTATGAGGTTCCAGGAAGGAATCTGCATAAGTTTTTATATTTACCTAAGAACATTTTTTTTAAGCGACATTGTACCTAAATAAATTTGTTATTCGCTGTAATGTAAACGGTAATAGTTATTTACAAGCTCTACGCAGGAAATTATTGCTGCAATAATTCGTTTATTTACGAACTAGACAAATCTTGCATTAATTTCAAATGATAGTTGGTAACAGCAAGATAGAGTTCCGACACATTATGGAGGTGAGTCAATACCTAATTGAAATATTTGAAGAACGATGGATAGGTTGAAGAGCACAAATTGAATGGCTCCGCGTTCAGAGTTTCCGACACTTTTGCCCAACCCTGTATTTGAGAAATTGTTCCAAACTATCAGTTGAAGAGGATGAATTGATGACTAATGAAATGTTGAATTTTGTTTAGTTTAACGTCATAACGTTTGTCGAATTGCATGTCGGGCATCTTATCTGTTATCTGTATATTTATGCCGGTACGATATATGTTAGACATTTAAGTTTAGTCCGTTAGTATTCATATTTTTATTCTAAAATTTATCCGCCAGTTCCTATTGATATCTTTCTAGGAATAATTGATGTGAAAAACTTATACCTGATAACAAACATTAGATAGCAAATACGGATGTAACGCAATAATCAGTTTGGTTTGTTTAAAATTTTCTTATGAATTGTGTAGCACCTTATCAACTTTTAGCGGATATCCATAGTAACGAGGTAAGATGGTATTTAATTTTTTAATTTGTGAAAAGCCTAGAATTTTACTTGTAATAATATTACTAGTTGTCATTAGCTTATTCTCAGTAATAAAGTCTTTGTATTTCATACGTCTATCACGAGAACGGTTTTTTTAGAAATGAGTTCTAGACAATTCTCATAAGTGTACTTGTATGGGCATGTCGGAAAGTTGTAGAAAGTTATTTGTAAAAAACTAAAAATTATTATAAGTTAAAGAAAATTTTTAGGTAATTTCACAATGATTGTTGAGCAGGTTCTTGAATATTCTCTATGTTCATTGGTGTTTTCATTATTCACATATTTTCTGTAACAGATAAATATTTGAAATTTGTAGTGGGAACAAAGTGTAGAAGGGACAATTTACTATCAATTCTTAACAAAAACATATCTATCTTGTATAATTAAGGATCTATTCCATTATTA
Source organism: Octodonta nipae (assembly GCA_034190945.1). Taxonomy (NCBI): domain Eukaryota; kingdom Metazoa; phylum Arthropoda; class Insecta; order Coleoptera; family Chrysomelidae; genus Octodonta; species Octodonta nipae. Next base: position 67,125,773 of record CM067223.1, on the reverse strand, counting down.
AGTTTTTGGAAATTTCGATACATCTGGTAAGCCAGCCTTACGGCCCTAACACTATATGGAACAGAAAAACTATATTAAAAGTGGGATGAATTTAAGTTTTAAATTTGAATGACGAGACCTCTCATTTTTTGATCTCAGTCTTACCTAGGAGCGTCACATGAATTTTGAAGATAATTCTTTCAAATCCTTCCACTTTGAAAGAAACTTTGTTATTTCATATGTTTTTTAGAATTTTACCCTGTAAATATCAACTTATCAGTAAATTCTTTCAGTTACATCAGTACAAATTGTGATTGTTAAATTTGTCATTGCGAACTTTTTAAATTCTTTATTCATTTGTGAAAATTTTTCATTGGTATTGAAAACGGGTTCTGATTTAGACTCCGAAATGTTTGGAGAAATTTGAAATATACAGACTTTCCAGCAAGTGTGGTGTTCGGGGAAAACTGTTAAACTGGATTAAAGACTGAATCCTACGAAGTGATAAGTGGTGTTCCTCAGGATTAGGCAACACTATAAGTTTCTAGATCCTCGGGTGCACTCGATGAATTCCGGTATCTTTCGCGGGCAGAGCAAGCATAGAATCTACAAAATCTTAAATAACAACAAATGCCTGGTGTATTAGCCATGATCTTGACCTGAATATCAATAAATGTTTTATTATTACTTTTGCAAAAATTTCACAACCTATAATCATTTCATACGCTATTAATTCACAAACGACAGCGAGTAAGGAAATTCGTGACCTTGGTGTAGTTTTCGATAATTCTCTTACTTTTCGTAGACAGATTGATCTAGTTGTTTCCAAGAGCTACAAGGTTTTGGGTTTTATCAATCGTTCATCTAAAACATTTTCTCATAATACGATTCGTTTATTATATTGTTTACTAGTACGATCTATTCTGGAGTACTGTTCTGTCATATGGAACCCCCACTATAACACACATATAGAGAATATTGAGAAAGTTCAAAATAAATTTCTTCGTATAGTAGCATTTAAAATGGGCTTGAACAGGGACAATTATCAATATAGTGATATTTTAGCACAAATGCATTTACAATCTTTGCAAAATCGGCGTAACATAGCTGACATTTGTTTCCTATACAAGTTGTTGTCAGGTGAACTGACTGCCTTTGCTTACTAGACAGAATATCCTTGAATACAACTATGAGAACTCGTTCTTCAGAACTCTTCAATGTGCCATTTCACAGAACTAAATACGGATTTTGTTCGGCAATGACTAGGGTATTACGTACAGGCAATCAGAACTCCTCACATATCGATCTGTTTTACAACTCCATCAGGGTTATCAAACGCTCGTTGTACCATAATATTAATGATGTCGTTGATTTTGTTTTTGTTTTAATTAATTTTAAGTAAACTATATTTATCCTGTATTTTGTATAAACTTAGATTTATATGTTTTTTTGTGTGTTTTTGTGTTTTTTAGATTTAGTCTTAGTTTTAATGTTATTTTCTTTAATTTTTTTGTTTTGTATTTTTATGTAAATGGGGCTACCCGTATATGTGAATAAATAAATAAATCAATAAATTACTACACTGTACATTTTAATAACAATATAGAGTCTTCCGGTTTTTAAGATTAACTGTTAACTTTACATTTTATAATGAGACACGAATTTCAATACTTTTTATGATCTAATGCAGTTTTTGAGCTCTTCGTTTTTGAGAAAGATTTACCTAATCTTGTATAAGTTTTTGCTAATAATTTACAGTTACTATTTTAAATTCTAGTAACAACATATTATTTCGCAATTTTATTTACTATAAGTTTCTATCTGCTAAGAGTAACTCGAACACCTTGGTTCCCACTTAATCCCTGCAGGACTAGAACTTTATCTTATTTTGAACTGCCAGGACTAGGGAATTTTATCCTACTTTTAAATTTTAATTGTTTTTCATTGTTTGATTATTAGAATATTTGGAATATACAGACTTTCCAATAATTGTGGTGTTATTCACAAGTAATTCTAAAAATGCAAACTAGAGATGCCACAACCATCATTCAGAAAACTTATTACTTATTTATAATTTTTAAGAATATTTACAGTAGGTATGGAGACTCAAAAATCCCAGAAAACACAATATCCTATATGCAACTTGGAGTTTTCTTTCTGACATATGAAAAATATTCATAACCATATGTACAATTCTGTTATGAAGTCACATTATTTGTAAATACAAGTTGTTTTTATACACTTTTTATGTGATTTAGGTTATACAACCGTCACATAATTTTGTAATAAGATTTAATATTGCAATATACTTCGTGGGTTCAATTTAAAAATTATAAAACTAATATTCACTGTCACTTTTCTAGAACTTTATTTACATTCAAACAGCTGATTCAAAAATACAATAATAATCCCATATAAGCTAGTCGTCGCGGTATCACTCTTGGCGATCGTGGTGTGCTTCTTTTATAATCCCCGTGGAATTTTCCAGTAGAAAAATAATCATCGCCCCTTCCGCTGCCGAGTCTTTTCGAGAATCGTATTTTTTATCGTAAAGCGTTTGTTGTCGTGCTGAAAGGGCACAGGGTCGGCTTTGGGGAAATTTCGTAACACTGCCCCCCCCCCTTTAATTCTGATCGTCCCGATCAGAAACATCCTCTCCATGGTAGGGAGCTAGTCGATCTAAATGAACCACCTTCAATTTAGCCTTGGGGTTTCGACGGATCCGGTAGACGACGTCATTAAGCCTCTTGACCACCTCGTATGGACCATCCCAGGCGGGTGTAAGCTTTGGGGATTTAACCTTGCTCCGTTGGGGCTTGTACAGCCAGACTTTGTCCCTCTCCTGGAACCCGACTGAATTGGCCTTGAGGTCGTATCGCGTCGGTCACTGGTGGCCAACATCTGCGTTCGGGCTAATTCGTGTATTGCCAGCAGGTTATGTCGGAGCTGGTCGGCATAGTCGTCGATGTCTTGGGGAGGTTCTTCGGGGGAGCCAAATGCCAAGTCGCATGGTAATCGCAGCTCCTTTCCGAATAGGACCCTGGCTGGGGTCAGGCCTGTACTATTATGTACAGCAGAGTGATATGACAACAGGAATAGGGGAATATGCTCATCCCAATCACGCTGGTTATTGCTGACGACCTTGGATAGGTGTTGTTCCAAGTCCTGTTGAATCTTTCCACCATTCCGTCTGACTGTGGGTGTAATGGTGTTGTTCTCGTTTTCCTGATCCCCAACATCGTGCAGACCTTCTGGAATACATTCGATTCGAAGTTACGCCCCTGGTCTGAATGTAATTCCATCGGGACGCCAACCGGCTGAATAGTTGTTCTACTAGCACCGTCGCTACCGTGGTTGCCTCTTGGTTGGGTATCGCATATGCCTCAGGCCATTTGCTGAATTAATCCATTGCGACCAGAATGTATTTGTTCCCCCTCTCAGACTCGGGAAACGGACCGGGCGACATCGATGGCGATTCACTCAAATGGGACGCCCACATTGTACTGCTGCATTCTGCCCTTGGTCCGGGTCTTCGGGCCCTTACTGGCGGCACATGTGGCACATTTGCGGCACCAAATTCTGACGTCTTCGAAGTAATTCACCCAGTAGTACCGCTGGCGAACTTTGTCTAGGGTTTTATTCATGCCCAGGTGGCCTCCGGTAATTCCATCATGTACTTCGGTCAGGATGGCTGGTACCTTTTTCTTCGGAACTACCAGTTGGGACTTGGTTTCTCGTCCATCAGCGCTTTCCCAAACTCGCTTGAGCATTCCATTGTCTACTCGTAGAGAGTCCCACTGAGCCCATAACGATTTCAGCACGCCGGAGTATCTAGCTACCTCGTCCCATCGTGGCCTGGGTGCCCCTCTCATTTTGAGTGACAAGATTGGTTCGATGTCTGGATCAGCCATATGGTCCTGGATGCACTGTTCCGTTGTCCAGTCTTCATTGGCCTGCACTCGAATCTGCCTGATGGAGATACCCTCTCGCTGTTCCGTCTTCAGACAATGCTTGCATTCCGCTCTACAGGGTCTTCTGGATAGGGCATCGGCATTATTGTGCAACCGGCCGGCACGGCGGTGTTCCACCTTGAAGTCGTATTGCTGTAATTTCTCCATCCATCTGGCCAGTTGTCCTTCCGGTGTCTTCATGTCCAGCAGCCATTTGAGTGCGGCATGATCTGTTCGGATTAAGAAATGGCGACCATACAGGTATTTATGGAAATGGTCCACAGCCCTTATTATTGCAAGAAGTTCTTTTCTGGTGACGCAATAATTTCTTTCTGGCTTCGAGAATCCACGGCTGTAGTACTCGATCACCCTCTCTTCACCATCTTGCACTGGGATAGGACGGCCCCAAACCTGTGTTGCTGGCGTCGGTGTCTAAGATGAACTTGCCGGACTGTGTAGGAAAGGCTAGGATTGGGCTGGAACATAGTGCTGCCTTCAGTCGCCTGAATGATGTTTCGCAATCCTGATTCCAATGGAAGGTCTCTTTATCAGTGGTCTGCCGATGTAGAGGGGCGGCGATGGTGGCAAATCCCTCAACAAAACGCCGGTAGTATGAACAGAGGCCCAAGAAGCTTCGGAGTTCATGTTTGTCTCTTGGAACTGGCCAATCGCGGATGGCTTCTATCTTGTCTTCGTTGGTGCGGATTCTGACTCGGACACTACGTGGCCCAAAAACTCTACTTCTTTTTGAAACAAGGAACACTTCTTCGGATTGAGTCTCAGGTTGGCGTTATTAATTCTGGAGAATACTTCGCCCAGGTTCTTCAGATGGTCGTCGAATGTCTGGCCCATGACTAGAATGTCGTCGAGGTATACTAAGCACGTCCTCCATGTTAACCCGCTCAGTACATACTCCATTAGCCTCTCAAATGTAGCGGGTGCATTACATAACCCAAAGGGCATGACCGTGAACTGAAACAGCCCTTTACTGGTGGAGAACGCCGTCTTCTCTCTGTCGTTTGCGTGCAGACCAACCTGCCAATATCCACTTTTTAGGTCTAGTGTGGAGAACCAACGGAGCCTGCTAGTGTGGTCAAAGTGTCATCGATTCGGGGTAGTGGATAGCTGTCTTTCTTCGTGACATCATTCAGCTTCTGTAATCCACGCAAAATCGGGTGGTTCCATCTTTCTTTTTAACTAGCACGACGGGAGCAGACCATGGACTGATGGATGGCTCAATAACTCCATTTTGTAACATGGACTCGATGTTTTCCTCGACTGCCTGTTGTTGCCCCAATGGTAGTCGTCTAGGTGGTATTCTGATGGGCTGAGCCTTTCCGGTATCTATTCGATGCTGGATGATGTTGGTGCGACCGGTGGTTCCATCTTGACTGTTAAAAATTTGCCAGTGTTTTGTGATAAATTGCTTGGCTTTTTTCTGGTTCTCTGGTGTCAAGTGTGTTAAGTGGTCAGCAAACTGTTGTAGGAACTCTTTATCGGGCCCTGTCTCCTTCACCGACGTCTGGTACTCTTCTTCGCAATTGATGATGGTCTCTACTGGCTCGAAACAAGCTATCTCTTGACCATTGGTAATTCTGATGTCGTTGTTGGACAAATTCAGGACTCTGATTGGTATATCTCGTCCGGTTTTAACTATAGCCCGTCCAACCAAGTAGTCATGAGCTGAGTGTACGGGCTCCACCATTCCAACGCAGCTCCCAGGATTGCTGTCTAGCTGCCCATGAATAATCTGTTCCGTTCGACTGGGAATTCTAGCTGAAGACTTTGCCACAATTTTTATGGGCGTGACTGATGTGTTGACGGGCCGTGTCAATACAAATTCCTCATTCAGGAACCGAAGAACATCATATCTCGGGTCGAACATAAATCCATGCTGGCTAATTAGGTCCATTCCCAAAATAAAATCGTCCTCAATATTCGCTACCAGGACCCTATGCCGGATTATGTTGTCCCCTATCTGTAGCACGACATCTGCCTCACCCTGTATTGACATGGACTCGCCGGTGACTTTTTGAGCTGGATGTTATTGGTAACTGGCCGAATTTCTGATGCTCTCAAAACCCTGGACTTGGCAATGGACACAGCGGCGCCGGTATCGATGGTGATGGTAACTGCTCGCCCGTTGATGGTGCCTCTGATGACTAGGCTGCCGCTATCTCGGCAAAATCCCGGATGGATAACGTTTTGGGGGCTGGTGGAGGAACAGTCAGCATTCGCCCCCCTATGCTGACTGACTGACGGTCCCTGGACATGTGGCTGTTTTGTTGGTTACCCCTGGTCGGTGATCGTTCAGGTGGCCTCACTCGACAATCACGTTGGAAGTGTCCTGTCCGTCCGCAGCGGTAACATGCCCCTCTGGTGCCAGTTCTTTGTGACCGGTCTAATATTTTGTTCAGACCAGCCAGCAGCGCTTGAAATTGCGACTCTGACTCTTCCTGGTTGAAGGAAACTGCTCGGAACCTCGGCTTGGACATGTTCATGACGGCCTCTACTTCCAAAGCCCGAAGTAGAGCTTCACTACTTTTCTTGACGCCACTCAGTCTTAAATTTCTTTGTACTTCAACATCTCTGATGCCGTTTATGAAACTCTGTGTGGCCAACTGGTCTTTCGTTTCCTCTGGCAGGTCTGGGTAGGACAAGTGTACTAACCGTCTAATCTCTGCTTCGAATTCTTGAAGGCTTTCTCCGGATCTTTGCGTTTTCCACTGAGTTGGACTTGGTATACCTGGCTCAAGGATTGATTGTCGTAGCGTTTGTCTAGGATGGCGATAATCTTGTCGAAATTACCTTGTTCATCGACTGGAATGCTTTGGAGGAGTTCTAGGGCCGGACCTCTTAACGAAATTACCAGAGAAGTAGATTTTTCTTGATTATCCCATCCATTAGCTGTAGCCACGGCCTCAAATTGCCGTTTATACATGGGCCAAGATGAACTGCCATCAAATGTGGGTGGTTTACTAATGGAACCTCTGGTACTCACGGTGTTCTGGTATTTTCCTCGCTGTAAGTCCTGCTGCATTTTTTTAATTTCTGTTTCTACCTTGTCTTGGATAGCACTGATTTGGTCTTGAACTGAGTTTTGAATTGAACTGATTTCAACTTTTACCTGGCTTTGGATGGAATCGAGGTCATCTACTTTTGTTTCAAGAGTGTCCACGGTATTTTTTATGGTCTTAATGTCATCATTTATCTCTTTCATATCAGACTCAACTATTTGCATCCTTTCATTAACTGTTTCATTAACTTGTCTTACTATTTGCATTAGTTGTTCAAATTGCATTTGTCTTTTTTCTTCAGTTTGATCTTGTTTTTCTACAAATTTCGAGAATAATCCTTCCATTAAATTTTGTTGTTCGCCTTTCATTGTAGAAACTAGATTTTGTTGTTTTTCTTCCATCGTGGAAACAAGATTTTGTTGTTTTTCTTCCATCGTGGAAACAAGATTTTGTTGTTTTTCTTCCATCGTGGAAACAAGATTTTGTTGTTCGCTTTTCATCGTAGTGACAAGATTTTCTAACTCAACTTTAAGTTATCATCAAAAGATTTCACTAACCTTTGTTGAATTTCTTCTTGATGTTGTTTCTCCTTTTGTCACGTTTTTCTAGAATCTGTGCAATTTTTTCGTCTATCTTTTCCATACTACGAGTTTCCATAAATCAATTTAGGATGTTAACTGCACTTAATCCTTCACTTCTAACACCAAATTGCAATATACTTTGTGGGTTCAATTTAAAAATTATAAAACTAATATTCACTGTCACTTTTCTAGAACTTTATTTACATTCAAACAGCTGATTCAAAAATACAATAATAATCCCATATAAGCTAGTCGTCGCGGTATCACTCTTGGCGATCGTGGTGTGCTTCTTTTATAATCCCCGTGGAATTTTCCAGTAGAAAAATAATCATCGCTCCTTCCGCTGCCGAGTCTTTTCGAGAATCGTATTTTTTATCGTAAAGCGTTTGTTGTCGTGCTGAAAGGACACAGGGTCGGCTTTGGGGAAATTTCGTAACAATATAAATACTTGTATTGTAACTTCAAAAGGAAATTGTGTTGATCATTTAAGATATACCTAAGTATTGTGATCTAACCTATGTATGTGTTCTAAAATAATTGAGTTCCTTCATTATACTATTTATTGAGAACCCTCATAAGTGCCATGCAGTTAATTCTTATAATTAAGAAGTAGGTAGAAAAATATAGCATTTATATATATATATATATTTTTTGAAATATATTGCAGGAGACTATTAAGTAACATTTTTTATACTATACCGAAAGTTTAAACTACATAAACATATATTTAAATTCACAATGATATAGGTTTAGTCACATTTTACAGCTATTACTGTCAAATCTATTGTGGTGAATACCATTTTCTATCCTTGCATTTATCTTACAGATAATTTATTTAAATTATACAGTCCCATACATACATTTTTGCAAGATTTTGCGTTTGGATAGAAGTTAATTTTTCAATACTCTTAGTGCTCTAGATATGGAACATTTACATCTCAATGTAACAAGGTGGCGTTTACCTAAAATAAAGATGTATTTGAAATCTATAGGTTGGGTTCTAAAATATGAAAAAATACCTACCTCTGTTTACATGTAAATAATAATAAGTACAACATAATTTTATTTGTTGACAATTGCACAGTCATCCATAACCTAACAAACACCACAGGGCCAATCAACATTGAAAAATGTCAAAATCCCATATGTATATATATATATTATATATATATATATATATATATATATAGGCCGGAAAGCAACGAGTGCATCCGAGGATATAGAAAGTTATAGTGTTGCCTCCTCAGGATTCAGTACTCGGGCGTTTGCTGTTTAACGTGTTTGTCGCTGACCTGGCAGTTTGGTTCCGATGTACTGTATGCAGATGACACCAAATTTTTCAGGGATCCATTAGCCACATATAACCAGCTAAGTAGTGATATTCCACATTTTGCTAAGGATATTCATCTACTTGAACAGACTCAACGTAGAATCACAAAACTGTGCCCTGCCCTTCGTAGTTGTTCATATGAGGAACGCCTAGAAAAGTTGAGAACTACTTTCCTGACAGACAGGCGATTACGTGGTGATCTTATTGAATCTTATAAGATTCTTCGTGGTTTTATTCGGTGAACTTAAGCGTGTTCACTATTAATCCGAATAGCCGACTAAGGGGTCATAATTTCAAACTGTGTCCGGAAAGATTTTATAACTTGTGTCGACAATTCTTCATATCCAACCGAATCGAACGTTCATGGTATTCACTGCCCTCCGAAATTGTGTAAATTAATGTCAAATTGTGATTTACGAAATTTGTGATTACAAATCCTGATCTAGACTTGAAACGTTTTGAAATATATAGACTTTCAAGTTTATGTGGTGTTATTCTCAAAGAACTCATAAAAAATAAAAACTGAAGGAGATTCATCAAAATACCGCACGATACTTGTATAGATTAGGAAGTAAGACTTGTCTTGTCCCCCCCCCCTCCCTAACCCTTAGTATATGTTTATAACATCCGAAAAATTTTATTGCAGCTGTGGTTCGCTTAAATTCAAACCCTTATTCTCCTGTAAGCTAATTCAGTATAATTTTTGTCATTTATACGTTTTTTTTTTGTAGAAAGCATGGAAATTGGTGACTATGACATAGCTGAAGTATTCGAAAGTACATCAAATATTTTCGAAGATATTGTCGAAATAATTACTTATGACACAGGTATATCTATAATATTATTTTTAATCTAGTACTAAATTTAAATCAAAATTTACATACTAATATTTTCCTCAATATATTTTCAGTATTAAGCAAGCTAACAATTATGGACAATATGTATACAGATTTAACTACTGATAGTTTTGGAACTAAGGCTTTTTCAGTCATCGATGGAATGAGGCAGAATAAACAGGTAAAGTTGAGAAATAAATTGAAAAAAAAGAGTAGCAGTTATTTGATACTTAATGATGGAAGCGCAAAATATACTGTTTGTGATAAAACTAATAATAGAACAAAACCAACATTAACGTGTTCTAATAATAGATCATGACTAATTGACATACAATTCAACATTTTTTACCGATGAGTTTTTGTTTTTTAACAAAAAACTGCGAAAAATCGGTAACTGTAGTTTTAGAGCACTGTGCCATAAGAGAATTATTTTGAATATTCCGAGGTGTGGTAAAATATTAAATTAAAAAAAAATTCAAAAGCGGAAGACAATGTACAGGGTATACAAAAAAATTATTTAAAAATATCTTATAAGAAAAAAAAACAACTAAGAATAAAAACTCAAGAAATTATGCTTTGCCATCCTGTTCCTGTATGGAACCGAAACCTGCCATTGGTGCTTTACAACAGCTGACGTAATTTCTTCTGCATACTACCTGATGCCTGTTTCCAGGCGATAGACGTTTTATGGCCTGTGAAGACAAACCTTTTCTTTCAGTACTCCCCAAAGGAAAAAGTCCAATGGGGTTAGGTCAGAAGACAGGGCTGGCCAGGGGTTGCAAAATAGGGATTTGAATAATAAGTCCTTTGTAAATAATTGGAAACTATCTATGTACTATGATATGGTGCTCCGTCGTATTGGTAAGAAGTGAATGTCTGATATTTAATGGCAATCATTCAGCGAATTCAAACAATTAACTATTAAAAAAAGTAAATTTGGCTTGTCAAATTTTCACTAAATAAATATGGCCCTATTGTTTGGTTATCCAAAATACCGCAGCAAAGATTTGTTTTAAACGAGTATTGATTGCGATACTCTATGAAAAAATATGATTTTCGTCTAGAATGAATGTCGCCTCATCAGCAAATAATATTATTCTGGCGAACAAAGAATGATCTGCAGCTTCTCTTTGGAACCATGCAGTGAACAGAAAACAAACTTCAAAATCTCCAGGTGAAACTGTATGGATATGTATGATCTGGGTTTGTAAGGACAGAATTTGTTTGCTTGTAAAATCGTACTGATTTTGATATTTTCCTCACCTAGACTGCGATTTTCAACGACGGCTTGCAAAATTTGAAATTGATTTTCAAACCAAACTTGAGCAATATATTACCACTACTTCCGAATTTATTTATGAAATTTAATATTTTACTACAACGCGGAATACTCAGAATAATTCTCTTATGGCATTTTGCTCTAAAACTACATTTATGGGTAGTTTTCTCTTGAAATTCCAATCATATTTTCGTAGGAAGCAGAACATTTTTCAAACAGTGACAAATAAAAAACTTTTCCATTTGTAAAAACTTTTCCAGAAACGCTATATAGTGTGGAACAGCCGAATGGAATAAATTCGATAACGAATAAAGGAGGGCCTGTTGGGAAAAATGCTTGGACATGTCGATATGTATTTTTAAATGCGTAACTTTTCAACAAAAATGAATTAAATGGGGTGTGTCTTGTGACAGTGGCTAATACCAACTTTCTTATTTTAAATGCAAGCCCCGATATATTATTTATTTTTTGGATTCTCCAGTAAATTGTAGACATAATTCATGTACAATGTCCTACACCTACCTTCAACTGTTTCGGAAATATGAAGTGTTTTCAGATTTATTACAAAAATTAACAATAAAAATAGGAAATTATTTTATTTCACAAATTCGCTACAATACATTAAAAACCTAAGTAATACTGATTATTTCTTAATCATACAAAAAACCATTAATGTCAATGCAGGAAATGTTCAAAATGCTCGCGGCGAACGTCTTGGCAACATGCTAATCTGGTATAGAAATGCCTTCTAACGTTACTCAACATCGCAGGCATGACTGATCTAATCGCAAGCGTGATTCGTCTTTTTAGGTCATCTAAGTTTAGTTTAGTATACAGTACTTTTGACATATCCCCACAAAAAGAAGTCCAATCGCGTCAAATTAGGAGATTGTGCTGGCCACTCTATTGATCCGCGTCTCCCAATCCACCGATCTGGAAAAATTGGGTTCAGGTACTGCCGGACATTGATTTCGTAAGGGGCGGTGCTCCATCTTGCTGAAACTATATTGTATTGGCAGGAACGTCTGGTTTCACTGGATCAGGATATAACATGACCGTGAAGTGTAAATGTGCTCTCATCAGAAAACAAAAAACCAAACCATCTTCTAATTGGATCACATTGTTATCTAACCTTACCATCATTTGTTCACAGAAATACGTTCTCCTATTGAAATCGTCTTCCCTGAGCTCCTGAGTCGGCATCATTTTATAGGGATGCATTTTACTTTCCTTCAAAACTCGAAACATTGATTTGTGGCTAACGTTGAACAGTGCGGCTGCTTTTCGATCTGAATTATGTGGGTTGTCTTGAAACTCAAGCATAATATCCAATTTCGTATAATCATTTAGAGCATTGGCAGCTACTTTTTTTATCTGTCTTACATAACCAAGCTCGCGAAACTTCTTTCCTATATTACTAATTGATCCTTTGGATATACATGCGGCAAATTTGGAAAATTTTCGTGAAATAAGCGAGAATCTTCCATTTGTGTCCGTGTGTTATCTCCATATAGACCAATCAATAGAGATTTTTTCGTGCAAAAAATACTATCAGGATACTGCCTGTGCCATCACATTAAGAATGATTTGTAGTGATATTTTGCTACCTTTTCCACTCGCAACTACGGTTTTTTACTTTATTATAAGCAATTGAAACAAGAAAATTGCTTTTTTTTTCGTTGCATGTTTATAAAATGAAAAATAATAAACTAATCTCAATGGTGTCAACAGGTGAATTGTAAAGCATGGAAATACCAATGAAATGAGACCAGGATCGATCCGATAAGATCTTTAGTAACAGAGAAAAACAAAAAATACTGGAAAATTAAGCGGTTTTCTTTATATTATTATAACTCCGTCACTATCGAAGTTGTAGAACTGGGCTTGTGGGAATTGATAGTAATTGATATCTACCTTATGCGTAACTGAACCAAGAGATATCGGTTTATTAGTTTTTGAATAATGGCTATCTGTTCTTTGGTGGTCTCCATGCGACATGGATATCAATATCAATTCAGAATAGAGATGTTGAAAGTATAGGTATCATTCTACAACGCCTCTATTTTCATTTTTCATTAAATGTCTGTGAAATATACGAAATATGTTAGCAAAAATGACCAAAATTTGGTGAGCGTATGAATGTGTTCGAGTAGTGGAGGGAACACGGTTGTTGAGGGGAACTGCTAACAATAATTATTATCGATAGTAACTGTCACTCTGACAGATGGTGAAAGAATTTAATCGTTAAAAAAACTTCTATACAGAGTGATTTGTTCGATTTTATTATATGAAATGAGAAACTGTTTGTTTATTAATATATTTATATGTAAATGGTTTCTCGGGCAACGTTTTTGCTTTAATTTGGATTTTGGGTTTACGGAACAACGAAGGAGAGCGGGCATTAAAAAAATTCTTACTTGTGAGGATTTTAAATATTAAAACGATCTATATATGTGCGTCTAGTATATATTACTATACGCTTCCCCTCAACAACCGTGTTTCCCCCACTCCTTGGATGCATTCATACGCTCGCCCATTTTTTGTCATGTTTGCTAACATTTTTCGGATATTTCACAGACATTTAGTGAAAAATGAGAATAGAGGCTTTGTAGAATGACACCTCTACTTTCAATAACTTTTTTTCAAAATTGAAATTTAATAATCTATGACGCATGGGGGCACAATGCAAAAATAGTGAACAGAAAACTTTATATCACAATTGTTCAAAAACTAATAAACTGGTAGCACCTGGTTTTGGCATAGATAAAATAGATGTAAATTACTATCAGTTCCTACAAGCCCAGTTCTACAGCTTCTAAAGTGACAAAGAAACGATTTAAAAAAAAAATCCTACATTTTTCAGTATTTTTTTCCCTGTTACTAATGATCCAATCGGATCGAGCCTGGGCTCATTTCATTGGTATTTTCATGCTTTACAATTGACCTGTTGACACCATTGAGATTGGTTTATTATTTTTGATTTTATAAACATGCTAAGAAAAAAAAACTTAATTTTCTTGCTTCAATTGTTTATAACAAAGTAAAAAACCATAGTTGCGAGTGGAAAAACATAGCAAAATATCGCTAGGAATCTTTGTTAATGTGATGGCATAGTCGGTATCCTGATAGTATTTTTTACACATTATCAGTTAATTCTTGCTCTATTGATTGGTCTAATAACCAATCATTTGTAGAATGGTTATTTTGTGCATTTCTGTTGAATGGACCATTTTTCTGAAATTATTGCGTACAGTTAACGAAATTCAAAAGACAATAGCACTGACACTGATCACCACTGTCAAGCAGGCAGACAAGAAGATGCTGAGGCTATGAGTTTTAACGAAAATAAACAAAACTGTTTTTTTAATCAGTAAAAAGGAATGCAGGAATGGTTTTTGCTTAGTATCTCAATATCAAGAGCTAAATGGGAAATAAGTATTGAGTGTAATGTAAGGAATTTGTGAAATAAAATAATTTTCTTTTTTTAATGTTATATTTTTGCAATAAATTTGAAAACACTTAATATTTTTGAAACAGTTGAAGATAAGTGTAGGACGTTGTACATGAATAATGTCTAGAATATTCTGGAGAATCCAAAAATGCCCATTTAAAAATAAAATCGATGTGTCCAAGCGTTTTTCCTTTATTCGTTATCGAATTTATTCCATTTCGCTGTTCCACACGGTATATGTCATCTGATATCATATAGCAGAGTCAATTAATATAGAATAAAATAAATTACGAAAATCCTCCAGAACAGCTCCGATTTTGCTTTTTACAATTTGGTTTTTTATATTGCTTAAAAGGCAGAACCTTTTAGAGCGCAGACAGACCCTGGAGGTAGATGCCACCCCTTATACGGGCCAATAAACATATTTCGAGCAAAAATGTAGCATTAAATTTGCTTGATAAACTTTTATTACGGCTGTATTACATTGTAAAATCTTTTATAAAATAGCTTTTATATATCATATTTGTCAAAGATATTTGATAGTGTAATAACTAATCATTCATAAAAAATTATTCTTGCTTATATTTTTTATCATAGTAAGGGAGCACAAGTGTGAATTTTGAGCGTTACTCGAGCGTTACTCCATATATGAACCCGGAATTTGGGGGCGTGCGTTGAGGGAAGCCGATCAGATTAGTAAAAAATTGATCCTCAGAAAGACTCGAGCGCCTGAGATTAAGACAAAGTAAGTGAAGTACATGGAGAAAAGTTTATATTTCAATAATCTGACGATTTGAGCTTGACATAAAAAAAATGGTTAATTAACAAAATTGTCACCTGGAAATACTTAAGCGTGATTGAGTTTTTTTATTTGGACAGAAATCCTTTAAGGATTACAAAAAAAATATAAATCTTATGTTTTTAATGGGGCGATGTAGCTAAAATCATCAACAAAATGCGGAGAGAAATCCGCGCCTCTCTTTCCTTCTCACTTTTTTTATCTCTCACTCTCTTGCACCGTCTGTCGCCGTGATGATGTCCCAGCTGATCACAAAAAGGTGTTCATTTGATTTAAAACGATTTAGTGGATTTAGTTTCAGAGATACTGCAATAATCAGTGAAGCAAATGTGAAATGTGTGTTTTGTGGAGAAGAAAAATTAAAAAATGTACACCCGAAACATTAAAAAAATATATGACCATTTTGGAGTATCCTAAAGTGAATCCAACTGCGAAAAAGAATCCAGTGATGATGAAGATTAAGATACTTATTTTTAATATTATTTTTATGTAGGTACTTTCCAATATCTGATACAATTACAAATGTATTTTTTCGTTTAGATAACATCCAGTAAATGAAAAAAAAATAGAAATAAATCAAATTGTGAGATTAACAATATTTCTCCATATAATTGTCAGATTATCATTGAGAACGACTAGGGCATCAAGTTGATCCATCTTTATAGAAATCTGAGGGGCTGGAGTATTTCGAGGTCATATTTGTTTAAATTTTTAATAATCGGTCATGACTTTTAGTCGCGTCCAACTCATCAGTCATTTGAATAGGACACTTTTTTGAGTTCACTTAACATTTCCTCTGAATATCTGCAATAACTCTTTTTTTATTTATTTTTTCTCCCCCTTTATACAGCCACCCCCACTAATTAATCGTTAGATGAATATCTCTCGGTTATCAGAAAGGCATTGCGCGTATATTCACTATAAATATCTGACGCCCTGGAGTATTTCCATGTGACTGTTATTTCTTAGTTTTTTTTTTAATTTGTACGTTCGTTTTAGGACCTAATCTGCAAATTTAGCATCACGGGCTCCACTACTATCACACTGACACTCATCAGGTTATCTTAGATAAAAGATTTCATGTGTAGATGAAAAATCTTAATTTCTGCTCACGAAGAACTGAGATTTTGTTTGATGTTAGAAATAAATACTATAAAAATATTAACAAAACCTACAATGACAATTATTAATGCTATTGTGGCTAGACGCACAAAGGCCGCTAAGACGGATTAAAAATCAAACTATGCTGAAATAATTAATGTAATATTTTTTTGCAGAGCTATAACTTGCAAAACACATATCTTTTAATATAGACAAAAAAGCGAACACTCCAATTTTGATGATTTAAACTGCATTCTATTAAGGAATATTAGGGAAAGTGAGCATATAATTTTCGATATCTTGAGATTCATCAGTTGTACAGGGTGCTGCAGTTCGATGAATCTTCACTGACTTTTATAAAATTGATCAATGACTTTATTCTGTATAATTTTCTGTAACGTAAAAAATACCGTTTATAAGAAAATTGTAACAATATGTACAAAAAACGGTAAATGTCAAAGTAAACTCAATTAAATTTTCTGCACCAATCTCTGTAATTAAATGTCAGGATATGACAGTTTTCATTTTAATTCATGTGAAATAAGTTCTTTTTTTTAAACAAATTATAATTTGTAATATATTAAGGTGATTCCATACATTTATAAGTAAACATATTCTTTTACATTAAATCACAAAAATATTTTCATAAGTGTTAAAGTAAATATCACATAAAAATATATTTCCAAATTTAAATATCAATATATGCCAGAAAATCGTTACACAAGGTGTTAAAACTGTTTTCATTTTAATTCACTTGAAGTCGGTTCTTTTTTAAATGTAAAGTATAAAACTGTTAGACGTTTTTCGAAATTTTCAATTTCTTTATCAATATTGAACATATTGAACGCATTTAAAAAAAAACTTAAAATTGCCGAAATTTCGGTTGAAATTACTGTTACAGCGCAATCATAAAATTATTTATGTATCATGTTCAATAATTGGAAATATTCTATGTAATGTAGTACCTACGTCATTCAATGAAATTCATTTTCCCATTCAAAAAACATATTTGTTAAAATCATAAAAGATGTTTGACAAAGTACTGGCCTTATTTGCCGTTGGAAATATAGAATATTTTTTTATTCAATACTCTGGAAACTATTTCTGCCTCAATTTTACAGCTATCCGAATGGCCCCAAAACGGTTTTGAGGGAAGTTTGCTACCAGATCATATGAATTAAAAATCTTCAAATCTTAAAATGCTTCAGAAAGATAATGTTTGGGACCGGTTACAAACTTTAAACAGTAATATATCAGTTAATTTTTATCGTAGAAAAATTAAATGACAATAAAACAAATATTTTGTTAAAGAATAGCTACATTTTCTGGTTCGTATGTTCTTTAGGTTACATCTGTAGTTTTCAAGTAATTTTCACTAAAAGTTTGTATTTTGTAAAAGTAAATGGTATTTTTTTCAAAAACGACTATTCCAAATAGTCAAACGATTGGTATATTTTTCGATGAAACCATTTTATTTCCATCATAACCTGTTTTCTGGTTTTAGGCAATATAAAAAAATAATATTCTCTTGGAGGTATCATTCTAGATGTCGGTCTTTACAAATCTAAAAATAAATTGAAAAATAAACATCAAAATAGGTTGTGCTCTTGTGGCCTTCCGAAAGAAATAGTTTAATGAAGTAATTAATAAGGCACTAATGTTGAGAACTGGAGTCTGATCTGAAACTACGCACTGCGTTCTGATATTCTGTACTTCAGTAGAAGGTGACTTCTCCAGAAGATATCTTCAACTCATTCTCTAAAAACTATTATTTTCTATTGGCATCTTATGGAATAATTCCTGTAGAGTTTCTGATGTTAGTCCATCAAATAGCGAAGAATCTGAAAAAAAATGAAGTAACTAATAGTTGTTTTACTGATTTATTGATAAGTTGTATCATATCGCTAAATTGATGATCATTGCTTGAATAAATAAACAGGGTATATTTATTCCTTACAGCTTTGTGACGTGACCATCAAAATTAACGATGAAACAATACAACTGCACAAACTCATTTTAGCTTCCGCCAGTCCTTATTTCATGAAAATATTTGGAGGTAAGTGAGTATTTGAACACAATTGAGGCGTTGTTATATCAAAGAGAGTCAATGTCATTGTTGAGACAAGGAGTTGTTATCATAAAAAGTTACTATATTCTGTCCACAATAATTTAAAAAATGTACCAAGTGCCCGAAATGTATTAATGCCTGTAAAATTTTGGCACCTAACTGGCAACATGGCTAAGTACCACGTTCTATTTTAAGGTGTCAGTTTAATTCGAGACAGGGGCGAATCCAGGATTGTCATATGGGGGGGGTTGACGTCACTCAGATGATTTGGGGGGGCTTCAGTTCCTTAGCCTTCCCATGGATACGCCAGTGAGTCGAGATCTCCTTAATCGCGCGGCTGACAACTTTGCGCTCCGAAGTTGAGGCCAAAAATGAGAAATGTGAAACTGTCCAGCAAGAACTCAATATACCCCACAGAAACACTGAGTCAGCAACATCCTTAATGAGGGAAGACAGTTTATCGTTACAATTTGCAATATTCAAATAGTGACTCATGTGTACAGTCTGGCTCTAGTGACAACAAAAATTGTTATGCTTCCCAACTTTGACCCGTTCGCACATGTTTAGTTTGAACCAGTTATCGTGCTATAGTTTCGGCATACATTTAGCTGACAACAAAATGTTCTAAATGTGCCTGTGGCGTGAACGTATTGCTGGCAGGAGTGGCAACGAAATTTCTTCCACTTTGCTGTCTACATCAAACATAAAATATAATAAGAAATAAAAATAAATGTATTTTTTGCGCAACCCAGGATGAAATTTGTATGATGGTCTTCGTATACTGCCCTCCAATGTCCTGTGGAATGTTCGAAACCATCGAATACAAGTTCCTTGTAAGCAGACATAGTTTCTTACAGTGTGATGGGGATTACTTTTATGTTTTTTGGGGCATAACACCACAATAGAAATAAACCGACGTATATTGCAGGAATACCAAACGTTTTCAAAGTCTATTCTGACTTCGTTTTCATGGCTTTATATTTTAATTGATGTAGATGCAAAATGAAAATTTGATTTATGATATTTAAAATTGACATTAGAAATTTGTTGTTTTAGATATACAGGTAGCACAAAAAAATTTTAAAGATCATGAACTTATATTAACCAGCTTTCAAATTAGAAGAATTTGAAAGATTTGCTTTAGAATTTATAAGTGGCGTTCCTAGATACGACTTTGTTTATAAGATAGCGCAATTCCGCCAAAATGCGATCAAAGAATTCTATTGTTTAAGTGATCCCATTTAACGTCATAAGGGAAAACCTAGGAAAACCTTATGAAATATCCCGATATTGGGTTGTTCAAAACGAGGTACCGTTTAAATAATTTCTTCCTTAATTGTCGGTAACCAATACGATTAAATTCTAACAGAAGTAAAGCGATACATCGTCTTCATTCAAAAGAATTAAGGCAGACTCTTTTTATTTTCGTTTTTGTATGTTGTTCTTTGTGAATATAGTTTGAATTGTCAAATTGTATTTATGAACCTAGGTCTCAAGCATGTTCACAAATTTTTGATTTTTTCAAATTGTCGTTTCTTTATGTAATTCTTGTTGTCATTTATTCATATGTTTAATGGTCTCGATGTTTCTCCAATATAAAATTTAATGCATTCGCAAGGAATCCTTATATATGCAGTTGTTTGAGTTTGGTTTTGTTTGTTGGTTTTGTTTTAGATATTAAAGATTTCAGTGTTTTCTTGTTTGGAATGTTGTTTTAACATTAATCTGTTGCCCATTCTTCAATCTTTCTGACAGACATTGTATATATGGTATAGTTTGTAACTGTAATGTTGTTGTCTTCAGTAGTAGTAGTGTTAAGAGAATTCTGGGTTGATTCGAAGGGGGTTGTTTTCTGTTCAAGTCTGTTTAACTCTTTGTTGATAAATTTTGTGGGGTAATTGTTTCCAGTGAGAACATTCTTTATAATTATTTTTTCTTTGTTGAATTTATTATCATCAGAACAGTTGGTCTTTGCTCTATCATGTAATGACTTAATGACACCTTTCTTAACTGTATTCGGATGATTTGAATTGAAATTTAGGTATCTGTTTGTATGAGTTGGTTTTCTATAAACTTCTGTTTCGAATGAAGATTCTGTTTTTGTTATTCATATGTCTAGGAAAGATAGTTTGTTATTTTCTTCAATTTCTAGGGTAAATTTGATAGTTGACAACAAGTGTGATGGGGATTTCGGCTTTATCGAAAAATCGCAAAAGATTAAGAAAATCAATGGAGACACATGACTTCCAGACGGTATGATGTTATAACATAGCCAAGACGTTTTCAAGTGAATAACATGACCGATAACAGATATTTTGACACTTCACTTGATTTTACATTACAGAATGTTAACATAAGCAAGGCAATCTTGTTAAAATTGAAGAATCTAGTCTTATTCTCCAAAGAAAGTTGTACCACGGAAAACGAATAATATTTTCAATACGGGCAAATTGCTATAATTGGCGAACACAAAAAAACCTTGGGAATCGATGAAATTTTACAGTTAAAAAAGAACAGGGTTTTTTATAAAAACATACTCAATCTTGGTTAATGGCACTTAGCTCCTTTCTTTATTTTTTTTTTTTTGCATTGGGAAATATCGCAGGCTTATGTCAGTGTCTACGTAATATTTTTTAAACATTTTGGAAATTAAGTCTTTTCTTTAAAATTCTGTCTTTTATTATTTTGGCATTTAGCACCTATTATATATCAACGTCTCAATTGTTGTTTTCTATGGGGTTCCAATTTTATACAGGTATTTTCATCCAGGAAATATTTGATCCATAATAAATTATTGAACTCTTTTTAAAATAAATTATATTATAACGAAATTTACCTAAACAGGCTCTGGTTGCATTCCAAGGCGACATCGATCGCTGAAAGAACAAAAAAATTAATCTCGAAATAGCTCGGCAACTGTAGAATTGATAACGGATTGTACGAGAAGATTCGATGCTGGTTTTAAAAGCAACGGCCCATCATCGCTGCAGTTAAAGTTAGTGCAGCGAAGAGCTTATGTTGCATTATTATTGTGATATTCGAATCACCTGTTCTGTATATTTGATGTAAATAAAAGTTTCTAGAAAGTGAGAGTGAAAACTAGTTTGTAAATTTTAATTGAACCCACGGAGTATATAACAATAGATTGCAATAAACTAAATGATGGAGATTTTTTACAATTGTGGTGAAATTAACATAAATTTTCGTTTTATTTAGGCTAGTATTACCGCTTTGTCGTAAAACGTATGTAATAACAAACGGTTTGAATGATGAAAAAAAAAACTATATGATTAGAGAACATATGAGCGAAGTATTAGTTTACATGTTTAAACAAAATTGAATAGTTCTAGAAATATGTCCAATATGTTCAATTATATGCGAAATGAGTTTGCATAAGGTTTCAGTGCTTGTTATGGATGTTAGATACAACAATTTTGTTCAACTTGTTGTTAATTTTCAATAGAAGTCTGTGAATTTTTAAAAGTCGTAAGGTATGAGTTCACATAGTAATTTTAAAAAAATGCCCAGTGTATGTTTTTTTTTCTATAATTTGATTAACTAAGTATATTAGTTAATTCTTGATTATTGTTTAGGTTTAACTTCCGAATATTTGTTATTTTCAACCTATAAACCACACAGTGAAAATGTCATACAGAACTTCAAATTTAAATTTCTCTTGGAGTTTCCCTGAGTCTTCGAGGTGTAATTCAATATAACCATATTATTGAAACTAGCTGTCGCCCAGTGGTCGAAATTCGACCAATTTTGTCAATATCGCTGGCAAGTTAAGTAACCTGAAAATTTTATCGTGACATTCTATCCTAGGACTTTAGGGAGAACGGCAATTACACGGAACGGATCCAGATTCATAACCTATGTGTGACAGTTTCCTCGAAAATCCTAGATTTCAGTCTTACATCTCGCTTCTACAAATAAGTAACGTAATTCAAGTTTTTTTCAGATATAATTCATAGGACTTTATTTGTGTTCAAATTCGTAATTCTTAATTTAATATGACAACAATTCAGCCGCTAATGGGCTACCCTATATATTTATTTTTTCTAACCTCTCTGTATAGCTATAATTGCACTCAATTTTCTAACATTTATTAAAATCCTCATTATAATAATTCCATCTCATTATATATTTATATATTTCCACCACCCTGTATATGCTACTGCTCATGGACCACGCATAACATTTTTTAACATTTTTGAACCACCGGGTAAACCATTCTGTATATGCCACAGCCTATGACCCACTATATTTACTCTTTTTGTTTATGAAATTTTTAATTATATTCTGTAACTATAATTCTACTCCGACCTATATTTCAATCATTATATATATGGAACTCTTCGTGGGCTACTCTATAAATCATTTCCTCTTCTAAGATTTTGTATCATCATCCTGTATATCTATAATTCCTCTCACCCTATATTTCATTTTCCTTATATATACTTATGGGTTACGAAATGTTGCATTTCCATTTCCGCCACCCTGTATATGCATCTATGTATAATTTTTTTGCACCACCCTGTATAACTGTAATTCTACTGCACCTTCTATTCCAAGAACCCTATAAATTCAACCGCTAATGGGCTTCCCTATATAATGATTTTATTAGTTATAATTGTAGTCTACTCTATATTTTAAACACCCTATATATGCAACTGCTTATGTGCCACCCACGAAAAAAATTATTTCTAACATATCTGGAATCGCCCTGTATAATTATAATATACAACGATTACTTTACCACTAAACAATAATGCCACTTCCAGAAGTACATGTTCTATGTATATATATTACAGCATTGGTCTCTCTATATATAATTACTCAATGTTTTGACTCTGGCGGCGGCGGCACATTCAGTTGTTTGGCATTGACATTATGGACGAAAATAACGAATTTTTATTATATTTTATTTAAAGAATGAACCAATATTATAAATTAAGGTTAGCATTCTGCACTGAGGGTCGTCAGTAGCTACTAAACAAAACAAAAATGAAGAAAATTGGGTGAGAAACAGAGGAGAAAATGGTACCTAATCGTTTTGTCTTTGCCTATTTATTTTTAATTGCAATCTCTTGAAGATATTGTAACTGATGAAGAGCTTTGCTCAGCAACAATAAACTATTGAAATATGTCTAAAGTTTTGTAAATTATCGAAGAGCAGATATTTCAATCATTTTAAAAACGTTGGTCTACTTATTAATTAGAGGTCGTTCATAAAATACTTTCGCATACTGCGGGGTAGAGGCGTAAAGGGTATCAGTAAGAGTGAGGGTATGTGATGAGATGGGGGTCTAAGGAACAGTGGAACAAACATTTCTACTTTATTTTTTTTTTTGATTTTTTATATATTTTAGAATAGCTTATTACTTGGTATATTTACTTCCAATACAATATCATAGAAATAGCGCTTCAACGTATTCTGCGGTCTGTAATCAATAAACAAATGCATGTAATCTGTCAATACTCTATATGGGTGATGGTAAAATAAAGTTGGATCTATAATAGAATTATATACATATAATTTCTCATAATCAGTGGAGCCTCATTAACTCGAATCTCAAGGGAAATGCTAAAAAATTCGAGATATACAAAGATTTCTACTACTATAATGTTGGCTTACAAAGCACATTCTTAAAGATTCTGCTGTATTCACCGTGATATGTTTATTTCATTCGTCACTTAACAGTAAACAAACAGAAACTCTTTACATTTATTATTTCTTCGTTCACTACTGAGTTTGCCGTTAGCACTTTTTAAATATTACAGTCAATATTTAAGTTATTTAACGCAAATCTTTAATACAAAATGCAACAATATCCCAAGATATTTCAAAATTTAAACTGATTCAAATGAACCCACAACCGCCACAACTGTATTCTTTAATCAACTCCATAAACAAAATTACCCTATCCTTCCAGTGGTATCATATATGACAGCTCCAGCTTATAAAATTTCAAAAGTTTTAATAAATTTATTAAAGATTCCTGCAACTTTCATTCAAAATTCAGTGTTAAAAACTCTTTAGAACTTGTAGAGAAAATTAAAAATGTTAATCTACCGTCTAATGCCAAATTAATTTCTTTTGACGTTCAGAATTTATTCCCCAGTATACCTCCATCAGACACTATCACTATAATTTCCGACATATTAGATAAAAACAACATTAACCCAATAATAAAAACAGCATTAGAAACATGCCTTAAACAAAATTATTTTCAATTCAATGATGTTTATTACACAAGTCACGAAGGATTGATTATAGGGAACCCTATGAGTTCCATACTCACAGAAATCTTCATGGCTAATATTGAAAACAAAGTTCACCAAAACGTATTGGCTAAAAATTTTATTTATTGGTATAGACATGTAGACGATATTTTAGCTTGTTTCGTAGGGACCAACAGACAACTAGAAACGTTTCTCAATTTTATAAACAATATCCATCCAAATATTAAATTTACGATAGAGTGTGAACAAGATGATAAAATCAATTTCTTAGATCTAACAGTTAACAAAATAAATGGCAAACACGAGTTTTCAATATTTCACAAGCCATCTCAAACCGATCTAACGATTCACCGCACTTCTATATAATACACCCATAAAACAACAACAAAAACTTCCGCTTACAATAGTATGGTTCATAGATTACTTTCCATAAAACAATCACCAGATAATTTTCAGAAAGAATTAAACGTAATCAAACAGATAGCAGTAAATAACGGGTTTGAGGCCGAACTAATAGAAAATATTCTTAGAAATCAAAAACACAAAAAGGCATTAAGAGAAGTTTACCCAGACAGCAAAACCAATAATGATTCATATAATAGTATAACCTATTTTGGCAAACCAAGGTTAAAAATAGCATCCTTTTTAAGAAAACAGAATATTAATGTTACATACAAAACAAACAATAGCCTTGGAAAATTTAACAAAAATAACAAATCAAAAATCGATCCAAAAAATCTGGAGTTTATAAATTATCATGTGGATCATACCCTAAAACCTATATTGGTCAAAGCGGCAGAGCGTGTAAAAAACGTACCTATGAGCACCATAATTCTTTCATTACTCAAAAAACAGATTCCAATTATGCTGAACATTTAGTAACAGAAAATCATCTTTTCGAGGAAGACTTTAAATTATTACATTCAGAAATAAAGGCAATAAATTAAACCTTTTAGAATCATTGGAGATTAATAAACTTAAAAATACCGGTAATTTGCCAACGACCAGACAAAAATAAATAATTCCCTCTTAATAAACCTCTTTAGTTAATCCTTTTACCTATAAGAAAATTTTATAATCCTGTTCAAAATTAAGTACCTGGTAATTATATCACTCCTTGAATATAAATACAACTTCCCCAAGAAATACCCAGTTAGTCTAGTTCCTTGACAAAGACATTAGTCGAAAACGTAAATTGGGGAAATTGCAATTGTAGTATCAGTTAATTATTATAATGAATTTTCAACAAGTATCGACCGAATCAATTCAGTATTATTTAACGCAATTAAAAAATTATACCCAAACGGGAAAGATGATACTGCAAGATCGTTATTATAGATATTTATTCGTTTATTTAAATTTAATTATTGAAATAACAGATATTTTTGACGCCATGTTTTTCAGGGGGTTACAGAAAGTGTGACGCAGAGTGAAGAAGGGGGAGAAGGGGGTCCAAAAATGACAAAATTTAGAGTGACGTATTTTAGGAACGGCTCCTTAATATAGCATGATTTCCAACCTAGGAGTTTCACGTTAGAATATTGAATTTGCTGTTGAAAACAATATTGTGTTTGTGTGTATAATCGTCCATTATTTATTTATTATTATTATTATTTAAAATAATTTCACAAAATTTTCTTCTACAGGAACCACGAAAGAATCATATAGACCAAAAATCAGTATTCATGACACAAATGGACAGGCTATAAAATGCTTATAGACTACGCATATACTGGTGAAATTAAAATAACAGGCAATATCGTCTTAGCTCTGTTGTCAGCCAGCAGCTTTTTCCAGATATCAGACGTTACGAAAGCTTGCTCAAGGTTTATTTTAGGAAACATTTCACCTAAAAACTGCCTGATAATTTCAAACATTGCAGGTAAATATAACTGTCCAAAGTTTACTTTAATGTAACAAAAATATTTTGAAGTGTAGTTTAAAGAACTGAAAGCTTCAAAATGTTTTCACTGGGTGATACTATCAACTTAATTTATAACAATAAGTGAATTTTGCTAGACTTATTTTCTATACGTCTTTTTTAGAATCCTGTTCTTGCTACGAACTCTATCACCGCTCCCTCCATTATGCTTTGGAACATATCTCTGAAGTAACAGAAAGTGAATCATTTTTAAATCTGTCTTTAGAAAAGGTATGTCATGGAACAAATCAAGGTTGTAATTGTCCATGTCTTAAAACGAATGGTGGATAAGTAGATTTTAAATAGTAAGGATTTGAGGAGTCTTCTGAACTCATCAACAAGCCAGTAGCTTAAGATATCTAATCTAATACGAGCAATGTATATATATATATATATATATATATATATATATATATATATATGTATTGAGTTTCTGGAAAACCGGGTTCAATTGTTATTGCAAGGTTGGATACGATCTTCTGTAACTAAAAGGTAGCGAGTATCGAGCTACACTATACCCCGATCGCTTCGCTTGAGTGTGTTACATCCTAATATCCTGTCTCCTTGATCATTTAACGCGTGGCATTAAGCGAGAGATATATGATGTCATTTGTTTAATCGAACTTAATAAGCAATCGGAAAATTGTGCCCTACGCAATACGATACCATTTGTAATACATTACATAGCCTAGTATCGACATCGCTTCGTAATAATTCAGTCTGACCTTTCAAATAAATGACACGAACCTAACCGAACATAAAGAATGAAATATTGGTTAGAAAAGAGAATTTTTTTCTCAAAATCAAAACAATAACACAGAAAAATGGTTAGTCTGGGCAGTAGAAAACAGTAGAAAATACTTTAATGGAGTTTCAGAAGTAACTGAAAAGTAAATAAACAGATAAAGCTTGCGTCTATGGGAAGTAGTTTTTTAAATATAGTCAAATCAATACAGGAAAGAAAATGAAACGGTAAAACATATTTACAATTTTGCTGATATAACTTTTATGGAATACGTATAATTTCAGATGTGTAGTGTAAAACAAAACAAAATTTATTTTATTCAACTACATATGAAAAATGTCAAAAAAATTTCAGTGGTATCTTTCTAACTTAACTACAAGGAAATATATTTTACAAACTATACATAATATCAAAATACAAATATAATTTTGAAGTAAGAAGAAAAAAGAAAATAGGTTTCTTTAATAAGGAAATAAGTTTGTTAAATAATGTCAAATGTGATAATAAAATGTGATACAAAAATTTCAAATATAAATGGATTTTTTAATACATTATATGTTTAACAGTTAGCATGGAGCTTAAGTTAAGATATTGATCTGCTATGTCGAATGGGATAGTGAAGCAAGTTTGTTACTAAAATTTCAAGTACAGTATGGATATGTGAAATTAGTCTAAATAATATATATTTAGATTTCAATAATAATAATTACATATTTGTCCTGTTCAGCAGTGAGTGCCATAGTCAGTTGTAATCATACTATTTTTAATATCCTTAAATGTAGTTTAAACAACGTAGCCAAAGTTTGATGTGGTTCATTATAATCTAGAAGTGAATAATTAACGAGTTTTCAAAGCCTGACAAGTTTAAAACAAATATTTAAACATTTAAAGGGTGAAGATTGCCTTGTGCATAGCGAAAACAACCACAGTGCCAAACAACAACAATTAATGAGAAAATGATTTAACTGAAATACTATTTTTGTGTTTACAAAATTCTGATTTCTTACAAGGCATTCCTTATGAAATAAATATTACAATAAATAGATTTTACACTTTGACTAACTTCATTTTTTGTTTATAATTGAGATGTAATCAGATTTTTAAAAAGTGTTTTTGTTAAGTTTAACCATCATAGCAAGATATGATGACAAATGCTTGGATTTAAAGGGAAAGCATGTAGCAAAATATTTTTCATGAGTAAGGTATTATCACACAAACTTACACATTTATATTTTTTAAGTCCGAGCATTTTTGGAAGATTTATTTAATATTGTTTGCAAAATCTTAAAGTGATTACTTTAAATAACCTGTAAGGTTATTTTAAAAAGTAAAAAAGGGGGCACCACCACTCTTTTCATAATAGACCCAATAAAAAATTTTTGTTTGATGTAGTCTTTTTGTATGAAATTAATAATAATAATTAAAATAATAAAATCATAGAAATTAAATTAGACGTTAGATAAGTGAGGAGTTTCAAATAGAAATCTTCTCAGAAAAAATATGTGTATATAGCAAACATGGTAAAATATCCAAATCACGAGCTAGGGTCGGTCGTCCAGGTACTATAGATTAAGAGCACAAACTATAAAAATCCTACGGGTCAAATATCCGATTAGAATATTAGGCCAATCAATAGAGAATATTTTAAGTGATATTTTGCTACGTTTTCCACTCGCAACTCTGGTTCTTTTATTTTTCTTTGCATTCTTTCAAAATCGGAAATCATAAACTACTACTAGTACTCTCTTACTAATATTATTTACTGCAATGTTTCTTGATCTGTCCAAAAGTCGGTAACTTAAAAAGTCTAAGTTCATGCAAGGAGTGGGTGGTAGGAAATTCCAATATTGCCAGACCGAAAGTATTAAATATGCAATAAAACAGTAAAAAAATACAACGTTGAAAACGTCGAAAAAAAGTTAATAAACCAACAGTCCATACAGAAGAGATTTTTCACTGACAACATTTAACAACTGCTAAATGATGTATTCTTAAACACATAAAAGTTACTATATTGACTGGTAGATTAAACTGTGGTACAGATATGCCCGAAAAAGGAACCGGGAGACCGCAACAAGTGTTGCTTAAATTTAATTTTCATCTAGAATAATATAAAAGTTAAAAACTTTGAAAATGTCGGAAAAAAACTAATATACCTTCAGTACATTCATCGGAGATTTTTAAATGACAACAGTTAATTATAGTTAAATTATGTACCCCCGTTATAACAGCTATGGGAATTTAAAGAAAACCCCAGCTGTTGTGAACAAAGATTATGGACTTGTCTCCAAATTGGCCGATGCTATATCTAAAGCTGCCGACGAACTGATATTTGGAAAATTATTTGTGACCATTTCCCGTTAGTTATTTGGCAAATTGGTTCGGGTACCTAAACCACCATGAACACCGACGAAGTTAGTAGCAGTTCACCCCAATGATCACGTAAATAAAAGTTAAAGCAGTTAAAGGAAGTCCTAAAGAAGAAGCAGGATGAGTACCAGGACATTATTAAAATAGGTAGGACCCATACGCAAGATGCTGTGCCCCTTTCCCTGGGTCAGGAATTCAGCGGATATGTGACACAGATGGAATTTGGAATTGAAAGCACTGAATAACCAAACACAGAAGCGAAACTCTTGTCGGGACATTTGATGTTTTGGGGGTCAAGATTTCGTGACCTTGAACAGAATCGGGCATTACTTTGATAGTAACAATATCCGGGCGGTAACTTTAAATTAAATATAAGGACGAGTTCGTATTAAAAGAGGAACATATTTGCAAAATGGTTTAGAGGCATTTGAGTAAAAAAATGAATCAGAAGTCGTGTGAAAATAAAGGTTTGTGTTTACATATCTGTGATATACCAAAAGTTCTACTTCAAATGGTGTGGAAGTAATAGGTTCAACTCACACTCTTTTTAAAGTATATTTTAATTCTCAAATTTTGTTTGACAAACTGACCTTACTTAAATAATAAATAAATCTTATAATATTTAGTGCTAGTAAGGGGATCATTGGACTGCTTTGCTTTAAACACGATCAATTTCACTTCATAGTTAGGTTATGTTTGATAATTGATATGTAGTTGAATATTGTGTACATGTAAGTAACATGTATTTAACAGATTCTTTGTGAATAATAGGATTATTTTTCGTAGCTTTTACTCTGAGGATAGGGTATATATTGTTATATACTTCGTGGGTTCAATTTAAAAATTATAACAACTAATATTTACTTTCACTTTTCTAGAACTTTATTTACATTCAAACAGCTGATTCACAATACATTTTCATATAAGCTAGTCGACGCGGTATCACTCCCCGGCGATCGTGGTGTGCTTCTTTTATATCACCAGCGTAGAATTCTCCAGTAGAAATCATCATAGTTCCTTCCGCTGCCGAGTCTTTTCGAGAATCGTATTTTTTTGTCGTAAAGCGTTTGTTGTCGTGCTGAAATGACACAGGGTCGGCTTTGGGTAAATTTCGTAACACTGCCCCCCCTTTAATTCTGATCGTCCCGATCAGAAACATCCTCTCCATGGTAGGGAGCTAGTCGATCTAAATGAACCACCTTCAATTTAGCCTTGGGGTTTCGACGGATCCGGTAGACGACGTCATTAAGCCTCTTGACCACCTCGTATGGACCATCCCAGGCGGGTGTAAGCTTTGGGGATTTACCCTTGCTCCGTTGCGGGTTGTACAACCAGACTTTGTCCCTCTCCTGGAAACCGACTGAATTGGCCTTGAGGTCGTATCGCGTCTTCATCCGGTCACTGGTGGCCAACATCTGCGTTCGGGCTAATTCGTGTATTGCCAGCATGTTATGTCGGAGTTGGTCGGCATAATCGTCGATGTCTTGGGGAGGTTCTTCGGGGGAGCCAAATGCCAAGTCGCATGGTAATCGCAGCTCCTTTCCGAATAGGACCCTGGCTGGGGTCAGGCCTGTACTATTATGTAAAGCAGAGCGATATGACAACAGGAATAGGGGAATATGCTCATCCCAATCACGCTGGTTATTGCTGACGACCTTGGATAGGTGTTGTTCCAAGGTCCTGTTGAATCTTTTCACCATTCCGTCTGACTGTGGGTGTAATGGTGTTGTTCTCGTTTTCCTGATCCCCAACATCGTGCAGACCTTCTGGAATACATTCGATTCGAAGTTACGCCCCTGGTCTGAGTGTAATTCCATCGGGACGCCAAACCGGCTGAATAGTTGTTCTACTAGCACCGTCGCTACCGTGGTTGCCTCTTGGTTGGGTATCGCATATGCCTCAGGCCATTTGCTGAAGTAATCCATTGCGACCAGAATGTATTTGTTCCCCCTCTCAGACTCGGGAAACGGACCGGCGACATCGATGGCAATTCTCTCAAATGGGACGCCCACATTGTACTGCTGCATTCTGCCCTTGGTCCGGGTCTTCGGGCCCTTTTTCTTCGGAACTACCAGTTGGGACTTGGTTTCTCGTCCATCAGCGCTTTCCCAAACTCGCTTGAGCATTCCATTGTCTACTCTTAGAGAGTCCCACTGAGCCCATAACGATTTCAGCACGCCGGAGTATCTAGCTACCTCGTCCCATCGTGGCCTGGGTGCCCCTCTCATTTTGAGTGACAAGATTGGTTCGATGTCTGGATCAGCCATTTGATCCTGGATGCACTGTTCCGTTGTCCAGTCTTCGTTGGCCTGCACTCGGATCTGCCTGATGGGGATACCTTCTCGCTGTTCCGTCCTCAGACAATGTCCGCATTCCGCTCTACAGGGTCTTCTGGATAGGGCATCGGCGTTATTGTGCAAACGGCCGGCACGGTGTTCCACCTTGAAGTCGTATTGCTGTAATTTCTCCATCCACCTGGCCAGTTGTCCTTCCGGTGTCTTCATGTCCAGCAGCCATTTGAGTGCGGCATGATCTGTTCGGATTAAGAAATGGCGACCATACAGGTATTTGTGGAAATGGTCTACAGCCCTTATTATTGCAAGAAGTTCTTTTCTGGTGACGCAATAATTTCTTTCTGGTTTCGAGAATCCACGACTGTAGTACTCGATCACCCTCTCTTCACCATCTTGCACCTGGGATAGGACGGCCCCCAAACCTGTGTTGCTGGCGTCGGTGTCTAAGATGAACTTGCCGGACTGTGTAGGAAAGGCTAGGATTGGGCTGGAACATAGTGCTGCCTTCAGTCGCCTGAATGATGTTTCGCAATCCTGATTCCAATGGAAGGTCTCTTTATCAGTGGTCTGCCGATGTAGAGGGGCGGCGATGGTGGCAAATCCCTCAACAAAACGCCGGTAGTATGAACAGAGGCCCAAGAAGCTTCGGAGTTCATGTTTGTCTCTTGGAACTGGCCAATCACGGATGGCTTCTATCTTGTCTTCGTTGGTGCGGATTCCTGACTCGGACACTACGTGGCCCAAAAACTCTACTTCTTTTTGAAACAAGGAACACTTCTTCGGATTGAGTCTCAGGTTGGCGTTATTAATTCTGGAGAATACTTCTCCCAGGTTCTTCAGATGGTCGTCGAATGTCTGGCCCATGACTAGAATGTCGTCGAGGTATACTAAGCACGTCCTCCATGTTAACCCGCTCAGTACATACTCCATTAGTCTCTCAAATGTAGCGGGTGCATTACATAACCCAAAGGCATGACCGTGAACTGAAACAGCCCTTTACTGGTGGAGAACGCTGTCTTTTCTCTGTCGTTTGCGTGTAGACCAACCTGCCAATATCCACTTTTTAGGTCTAGTGTGGAGAACCAACGGGAGCCTGCTAGTCTGGTCAAAGTGTCATCGATTCGGGGTAGTGGATAGCTGTCTTTCTTCGTGACCTCATTGAGCTTTCTGTAATCCACGCAAAATCGGGTGGTTCCATCCTTCTTTTTTACTAGCACGACGGGAGCAGACCATGGGCTGATGGATGGCTCAATAACTCCATTTTGTAACATGGACTCGATGTTTTCCTCGACTGCCTGTTGTTGCCCCAATGGTAGTCGCCTAGGTGGTATTCTGATGGGTTGAGCCTTTCCGGTATCTATTCGATGCTGGATGATGTTGGTGCGACCGGTGGTTCCATTTTTACTGTTAAAAATTTGCCAGTGTTTTGTGATAAATTGCTTGGCTTTCTTCTGGTTCTCTGGTGTCAAGTGTGTCAAATGGTCAGCAAACTGTTGTAGGAACTCTTTATCGGGCCCTGTCTCCTTCACCGACGTCTGGTACTCTTCTTCGCAATTGATGATGGTGTCTACTGGCTCGAAACAAGCTATCTCTTGACCATTGGTAATTCTGATGTCGTTGTTGGACAAATTCAGGACTCTGATTGGTATATCTCGTCCGGTTTTAACTATAGCCCGTCCAACCAAGTAGTCATGAGCTGAGTGTATTGACTTCACCATTCCAACGCAGCTCCCAGGATTGCTGTCTAGCTGCCCAAGAATAATCTGTTCCGTTCGACCGGGAATTCTAGCCGAAGACTTTGCCACAATTTTTATGGTGGTGACTGATGTGTTGACGGGCCGTGTCAATACAAATTCCTCATTTAGGAACCGAAGAACATCATATCTCGGGTCGAACATAAATCCATGCTGGCTAATTAGGTCCATTCCCAGTATAAAATCGTCCTCAATATTCGCTACCAGGACCCTATGCCGGATCATGTTGTCCCCTATCTGTAGCACGACATCTGCCTCACCCTGTATTGGCATGGACTCGCCGGTGACCGTTCTGAGCTGGATGTTATTGCTAACTGGCCGAATTTCTGATGCTCTCAAGACCCTGGACTTGGCAATGGACACAGCGGCGCCGGTATCGATGGTGATGGTAACTGCTCGCCCATTGATGGTGCCTCTGATGACTAGGCTGCCGCTATCTCGGCAAAATCCCCGGATGGATAACGTTTTGGGGGCTGGTGGAGGGACAGTCAGCATTCGCCCCTCTATGCTGACTGACTGACGGTCCCTGGACATGTGGCTGTTCTGTTGGTTACCCCTGGTCGGTGATCGTTCAGGTGGCCTCACTCGACAATTACGTTGGAAGTGCCCTGTCCGTCCGCAGCGGTAGCATGCCCCTCTGGTGCCAGTTCTTTGTGACCGTTCTAATATTTTGTTCAGGCCAGCAAGCAGAGCTTGAAATGGTGACTCTGACTCTTCCTGGTTGAAGGAAACTGCTCGGACCCTCGGCTTGGACATGTTCATGACGGCCTCTACTTCCAAAGCCCTAAGTAGAGCTTCATTACTTTTCTTGACGCCACTTAGTCTTAGATTTCTTTGTACTTCCACATCTCTGATGCCGTTTATGAAACTCTGTGTGGCCAACTGGTCTTTTGTTTCCTCCGGCAGGTCTGGGTAGGACAAGTGTACTAACCGTCTAATCTCTGCTTCGAATTCTTTAAGGCTTTCACCGGATTTTTGCGTTTTTCCACTGAGTTGGACTTGGTATAGCTGGCTCAAGGATTGATTGTCGTATCGTTTGTCTAGGATGGCGATGATCTTGTCGAAATTGCCTTGTTCATCGACTGGAATGCTTTGGAGGAGTTCTAGGGCTGGACCTCTTAGCGAAATTACCAGAGAAGTAGATTTTTCTTGATTATCCCATCCATTAGCTGTAGCCACGGCCTCAAATTGTCGTTTATACATGGGCCAAGATGAACTGCCGTCGAATGTGGGTGGTTTACTAAAGGAACCTTTGGTACTCACGGTGTGCTGGTATTTTCCTCGCTGTAAGTCCTGTTGCATTTTTTGATTTCTGTTTCTACCTTGTTTTGGATGGCACTGATTTTATCTTGTACTTCACTTACTTCACTTTGTACCGTGTTTTTAATGGAACTGATTTCAAATTTCACCTGGCTCTGGATGGAATCGATGTCATCTACTTTGATTTCAAGAGTCTCCACATTACTTTTTAGGGTCTTTATGTCGTCGTTTATTTCTTTTATGTCTGATTCAACTATTTGCATTCTTTCATTAACTGTTTCATTAACTTGTGATACTAGTTGCATTAGTTGTTCAAATTGCAATTGTCTTTTTTCTTCCGTTTTGCCTTAAATTCATTTTGTCGTTTTAATTCAGTTCGATCTTGTTTTTCTTGTCTCTGTTCATCTAATAATTTAAATTTCGAGAACAATCCTTCAATTAAATTATGTTGTTTTTCTTCCATCGTGGAAACAAGATTTTCTAAATCTATTTTACGTTTTTCATCAATATTAGTGACAAGATTTCCTAATTCAACTTTAAGTTTATCATCAAAAGATTTCACAAACCTTTGTTGAATTTCTTCTTGATGTTGTTTCTCCTTCTTGTCACGTTTTTCTAGAATCTGTGCTATTTTTTCGTCTAGTCCCTCCGTAACCTGTTTGATCATTTTTCTGGTAGTTTCGTCGGTTTTTTCCATACTTCGAGTTTCCATGAATCAAATTACAATTTTAACTAACTTAATCCTTCACTTCTAACACCAAATGTTATATACTTCGTGGGTTCAATTTAAAAATTATAACAACTAATATTTACTTTCACTTTTCTAGAACTTTATTTACATTCAAACAGCTGATTCACAATACATTTTCATATAAGCTAGTCGACGCGGTATCACTCCCCGGCGATCGTGGTGTGCTTCTTTTATATCACCAGCGTAGAATTCTCCAGTAGAAATCATCATAGTTCCTTCCGCTGCCGAGTCTTTTCGAGAATCGTATTTTTTTGTCGTAAAGCGTTTGTTGTCGTGCTGAAATGACACAGGGTCGGCTTTGGGTAAATTTCGTAACAATATTTTAACTTCGATATAATATTATAATACTTCATGATTCTGATTCATTGAACCTACTCTCAAATTAATGGCTTTGTCGCACATGCGCAAAGAAAGTATCTGGGTTTGATTATTCTGTGCTGAAAGAGTCAAAGCGATATTGCCAAGGTTGTATATGTGTTGGCTTTAGGTGGTTCAGCAGTCGGTACCAGTTTGAACACTAGAAAGGGCTTTGCAGAAATATGCGCTGCAAAGATTTCAGAACTGACTGGTCTGTCATTTGTGTCACTACCCATGACGCCATGGTTGAGGTGTATGGAGCTTTAAATGTTATTGCTTGCTCTGTGATGAAAATTGCTAACGACATCAGATTTTTGGATCCGGTCCACGTTGCGGTCTCGGTGAACTAATCCTCCCAGAAAACGATCCTGGTAACTCTATCATGCCTAAAAAAGTATATCCAACGCAGTGCGATCTAGAAAAATATAAAAATTAAAAATTAATCAAAATGAGTATACTAACTTTTCGAGATTATCGCAATTTCTTTACCAGATTTTAGTAAACCTACGAATTTTTTCGTGTGATTTCTATCCTAGGAATCACTGGGAAACGACGTTAGACACTGTATGACTCCAGATTTGAAGTCTCTGTGAGCTAGATTTTGCTGAAACTCCTGAATGTCGGAATTTACTTCCCGATCAAATAAAATGAGTATAAACAAAAAAAGTTTAAAATTTACGAAATACTTAACTAATTTGAGTCCGTGTTTTCAATTCATCCAATAATCGTTGATTAAAATATATTTTAGGTAAAGGAATTGATTATTAGCAATCAACTGAACATTAGTAAAGAAGACGATGTGTATATTGCTATAACGAGATGGATTAATCATGATTCACTCGCCAGAAAAACTCACCTATTGAACGTAAGTATTTCAAAGAATAAGCATTAGTCTAGAGAGAAATCATTTTTTAATTTTAGTTACTGCATTATGTCAGATTTCCCCTCGTCAGTGAGAAGTTTTGGACAAATATAGAGAATGATGGTGTTCTTGCAGAAAATGAAGAGTGCATGAAATTTGTACAAGAGGCTAAAAGCTACACTACAGATTCGGTAGCTTTAAGAATTTTCTACAAGATTAAGCCATACATTTTTATTGCAGGTATGTTTTTCAAAAATCAATAGTTCACTTACTATCATTTCTGTTTTCACATAAAAAAAATATATTTAAAAACCGACTTCAAATGGCTTAAAATAAAAACCGTTTACAAACCGTGTGCAATCAATAAATATTTTTTGATATATATACTTTTTTTAGCGTATTCTTAACTCTGCTTCTCTCGCTAGTTTGCATGTTTTCTATATTATCCATATATTTTTTAATTCTTTTATTATTTGGACCACTTACTATAAGTGTAACTCTAATTGTATATTTAGAATATATTGATATTCACACATAGAAATAGAAACACATACTTGAAAAAACAAACTCACAAGTACAATACAAGAGGTAAAGAAAAACTAATAAGTACACACACCATTTGTTCAGAAATCCATTGGTCGACGAGTCTACACATATTTACACACTAAGATCTATAACTCATTCCCAGACACGTATAAAACTTATAGGCTAACGATTAATCCCCTCATTTTTATTTAAAAAATAATAAAGAATTATATCAGACAGTAGACAGACAAATTATTCATGATGTTATTGACTGAAACCCAAGAGTGTATATCCCGGAAATTAAATATTTAGTAGTTATATAAAATAGGATGACTATTTAATATTGGTTCGTTTAATTTGTTTATTTAATTTAAATTAAACTGTGTACTACAATGTAGAAAATTGATCCATTAATCTTATTGTAAGTACCACATTCTAATGAAATAATTATGTTTATTAAACACTGACGAATGCATATAATTATACACGTATGCCCAACCCCTTGAGGGTCTTAAATGGGTGAAATTATATCAATAATAAGAGAATAAATTTTTTTAAGGTAAGTCGTGTTTGGCTGAACATAATTAAGCCACATTTGTAACCTTCAAATTAGATCAATAATGATCATTCTTAATTTACCCTATATTGCAACCACCCTGTATATGTTTCTGTGTATTGGTCACCCAATATAAATTATTTCTCTATCATTTTGTGAATCACCCTGTATAATTCACTCTCCACGATGTTGCAACCGCCCTGTATAAGTATTAACTATTGACTGTTTCTATTATTCTATTATTTAAATCACACTGTATACCTATAATTTTACTTCACCCCTTATGTTCCACACTATATAACAGTTGTCACTACGCTGTATAACTATAATTCCACTCAACCTTATAGTTCAATCCTCCTGTATGTGCAACTGCTTCAAACATTTTTTGAACCCCCTGCCTTATACCTGGAATATCCTTACTTCTATTCTTATATTTCAACCATCCATCCATAATATGGAACTACTTAAGTACCACCCAATATCACATTTATTTGTAAGATTTTTTTGAACTCACCTGTCTAACTGTAATTTTACTTCGCCCGATATTTCAACTGCTCACACCTACCACCGTATACCGTGCACTAAAGATCGCTCACCTAACAATTTTTCTTTTCGATACACTAATGGAATAATTTGTGTCATTTTATTCGAGTCACGCCCTATAAAATGAAAACCGTTACAAATACCCTATACGATATATTTTCATGGCATAACTTGACTTTTAAGCTAGTTATTTATGATGAAAATTTGACATTTACATTGATGTTTACCGTTTTTTTGGACATATTTTAACGATTTTCAGAAAAACGGTGTGTTCACGCAATAAAAAATTATACGAAATCAAGCTATGTTCCAAATTGGTTGAGACGTTTTAGAGAGAATAGTGTAGATAAATTGAAATTCACTGAAATGTAGTGCTTACTGCTTTTTCTGATTTTCTGGAAACCCATAAATCTTAAATTATAGTAAATTATATGGTATCTTTCTGTAAGATTCCTTTTTGATTAATCAATGAGCATACATAAAAAAAGTACGGACGAATTGATAACCTCCTCCTTTTTGGAAGTCGGTTAAATAGTAGTGTGTGTCTCAGGAGTTCGCGTATATACAGTACCTGTAAATTAAGGTAAATACCGAAATTCGATTGTTGCTTTTTCAATTTCTGTTTCAACTAAATATATAAAACACAGAACTAAAGTAGGATTTCTGTTGGTTCGCACAAACTATTGTCGACACAACCAAACTATATGAAATCACCTAAAAACTCTATAAGAAAACTAAATATTAATAATAATAAATGATTTTAAAATAAAAAACTGGTTATCCAAACAAACTTTATTTTAAAATGTATTGGTCATATATATAACTAAGTTAATATTACACAAATAAAAAAATGTGAATATCGCGAAAAACTAATTTATCTAAAAACTAAAATCTGAGGAGTAATAAAACGATTTTGGTAGTTTAATAGTCAATGCAAGAACGAATTTGACGTGGCATGGCACTATGACCTTAATAATTTCTTCTTGGGAAACATTTCTCCATTCCTCTAATGCTGCTTCCAGGAGCTACTCTACGTTGCTAGGGTTGTTTTGACGAGCTCTTATATTTCTCCACAAGTATTCACTTGGATTTAGATTCGAGGAATCAGCAGGGCACACCTTACTCCTCTCAACAATTTCTAACAATTTCTTACAGTTCTGCTGGTATGTCAAAATGTGTAAATAGGACAGAATTGCCGAAAGCACTTCTTCAAAGGCTGACTACATGTTGTAGCACTAATTCAACATACCTCAGACCCTTTAGAGTTTGTCTAATTGGATGCACATTAGTTCACTTATGTTATCAAATCAAAATTTACAGTCCCACCTTTGTTTTAGGGACCGATTGAGCAGCACGCGTCTAGCTTGTCTCCTATGACCTTTTAGTACACGAATTCGTCGATCATCTGATTTACATCAGTTTATAGAGCAAAACTGAACTCATTTTCGCAGATAAAACTCAACAACAATTCGGTTACACTATCACGTCAGCAGTTTATAGAGAATAATTGCTAAGATTTTAACAGCAAACTCTTTGAAGTTAACTTATTGAGTAATAGAAACCGGCGAAAATAAGAAATTCTTTTGTTTTTTGCTTCTATAATGAAAAGTAATGATGGAATCGTAATGCCGTCTACCACTGGCGGATCTAAGGGGTGGGCTAAGGGGCTGAAGCCCCCCCCAAAAATCATCTGAGTGGTATGCTTTTTTAGTGTTTATTGTGCTAAAATCAACATTCAGTGACGTCAAGCCCCCCCCCCCCCCCAACTACATCAAGCCACCCCAATGACAATCCTGGATCCGCCCCTGGGTTACTGTAGAAAATTACAGTTTACTTTTTTAAGCCTTTACTGATAAACACATTGGATTCTCGTCGGCCTCATATGTCATGTCAAGACATTGGAGAAGAAATAAGAGTCGGTTGTTTATCCAAAAATTCACAAGCAGTACTAATACATTTTACGACACTATAACATAAATTGTATGAGATTTCAAATTTATTTTGCATATCGCAATCGAACTATAGTGGTCAATACGATACGTTTTGCATCATATTTCTCCAAATTATTTAAATTGCAATTCTGCAAAATCTACTTTACGTACAATATCGACCTTCAGCGTTATTAATCTCAACGTTATAAGCTATCATTAGAAGGCAAATTTATAAACACTCATTTTGAAGATTTTCTGATTCTCTATAATTTTTCTATACACGGCATTATGGACAGATCATTACTTTTTACACTATAAATTATTATAAAACGAAAATACCCCATATTTTTGGGGTTTTTAACACTCGAATAATTTTAATAATGAGGTTTGCTGGTGAATTTTATGTCACTCAAAAATCTCTATTGACTCGTGTAATTGTAGGCCGAATCTGATCTCATCCGCAAACAGCACATTTCGCCAATCTTCAATTACCCGGTTGTTTTGATGTTTCAAATACCAATTATTTATTTTGTGGCGATATCTGTGGAACCTTTAACTGCCTTCCCAAACTTTGTATAGATTAGACAAAGCTTTTATTTTTACTTGTATTTTCTATCAATACACCCCACTTTCGGTTGATGTTTTTTCTTCCTGATAACAAAGTAATCTATAACTATGGAGTGTAGAGTGAAAGGGAAAACTTATATGAATAAACTGAAAGTGTCTTCCTTATAGTTGAAATCAAATCCTACATTTAGAGTGAACACACTCTAAAATGTTGGGATGTTGTTATTCTGATCTAAGAATCGGCCCTGGAGTTCTGTAGTAACTCAATGATTTCATGTTCACACATGTTTTCATATATTTTTTCTGTCTCCTAACTCAATTAAATGACATGGCATTTTTCTGGTCTATTTTATTTTCTAGAGTTTCCGATGGACAATGCTCAGTTCAGAAATTCTTCAGAGTTTAATTTTTGTATAGATTTCTTGAAACAACCCCTTGTGCAAATATGCCGGTTAACGCGCAATTTCCCTTTTCTGACAAAGCTTTTATTTTTCCTTGATGTATTTTCTAAATCAACTACCTTTTCATTATAAAAAAAACATATTTTAATTCGTATGATGAATTTTTTCTTTAAGTATTATTTCGAACATTTTATGGGATACCTTTTATAACTTTTATAAATTTTCAAAATCTATAACACAGCAAACATAAATTACGGCCTTGACAGAACCAGCGTTCCTCAAATAAAACACGAGATGGCACAAATGCCTATTGTCAAAGATACTTTAGTAGCGTAGGGATTTTTGCGTCGCTGATTACGAATCAGTAACTAGATTTTGAAACTCAAGATGGACATGGCTGAACGGAATAATAATGTCCAGTTTTCCCCTATTTAAAATTTTGAATTCATTCTCTCAACCAGTGGGCCACTTCCTCTGTATAAAATTATCAAATCGTATTCAGATAATTTAATTTTTGAACACATTTTGTAACGTTTTTATTAACAAATTCGAAGTATTAGAACCTTACAGGTAGTTATGTTAATAACTTTTAATGGAAATTTCTACAATATGTTTAAAGAAAACTTTAATTCTATAAATACATGTTAGTGAAAAGTTAGTTCGTTTTCAAAATCAATTTTATAAACTACTCGCTGATGCAGTTCAGCACTATTGATTATTTTAACGTACACAAAACTCAAACGTGAGACTCAAAATCAAACGAAAGATCATAATTGTGTGGACTGAAAACCTGAATCATTGTTAGTTTTAAAAATAGCAGAAAATTGTCGTCATTTATATACAGTAAACTAAGGATATCTATTTTATCCCCCTGCCTATAGTAGTTTTGTCTTACTTTCACATCTGTGTAAATACTGCATTGACCTTTTTTAATAATACCTTTTCATTAGGAGGTTGGACTCATTCGCGGTTACCTTCAGGTGAAAGTCTCCGAAACAGTGAGGTGTATGTGCCAGATACTGATAGCTGGACTTCTGTGAGTACAATGAATTGCCCAAGAAATGGATGCGGAGCAGTAAGCGTTAAAGGATTTGTCTATGTGGCAGGCGGGTATGTAAACCTGTTAATTCTAGAGGTAGAATATACCTTAATACAGTATTTAGACATTTTAATTTGTGATTGAGGAAAACTGCATTTCAAAATTTAGTAAGTAATACACGAACTTAGTATTCGAATAGAACACCTTCCAAGACTACCTAAGTTTGTTTAGGTAGGAAATAACAAAATACAAGCTGCTTCCAGCGTCTGAACTGAATCATAATGGCAGAAATGGACTGCTTCGTATATTTAAATCTTTCTCAAATCTTAAGTATTTTCCTGATATTGCAACAAAATGTTAGTTGAATTCAAAATTTCACAAGTTTGCTATATAAACATTTTTCCTGAGATTATCACTTACCAAGTGAAAGTAATTTAATATCTATTTTTTTAATTATGTTAATAAGTGTGTAAATTATTTAGGTACTCAAACATGATTTCATAAAAAAAGACTACACCAAACCAACAATGAGTGGTGGCACCTAGTGTGTACTACTTTTATGTTTTTTTGGGCAATAACACCACAATCGAAATAAAACAACGTATATTAAAGGAAAACCAAATGTTTCAAAGTCTATTCTGACTTCGTTGTCAATGTCTTTATATTTATAAATATAAAGTTTTTTCCCAAAGCTTTGAAACAGGTACGGTGTCTTTTGCTTTCTGCAGATCAACCACCAGTAGGTTTGATGTTATGGTTTTCTTCTCTGTGAATTGGGAGCGATAGAATTCAGTTGTTGATTGACCTGTTCTAAAGGCGTTTTGTTTCTCAGACTCTTATGGGTGATATTCCTCACATATAATACAGGGTGTCCCACGGTCGATGGTGACTTAGACGTTTACGGAAAGCGAAACATGGGATGTTTCTGAAAATTCGGTTACCGAAGTAATTGCTCCAGATCTATCGATGAAAAATATTTTCAACGATGCGATGTTGCCACATATAACAAAAAGTAGTAACATTTTTCATATATTAAATGAGACACCCTTTATATGATAGCATTTTTGGATTCGTAACTACTTTCTGATTATTTTGTCTTAATACTTCTCTATACCTATCCTTAACGGTTTTCTAGTTATTAATTGTTTTCTATATTTTTTGTTCAAAACATCGCTCCAAATAAATGTTTGTTACGGCGGTATTTGAATTTATATAAACTTAAAATTTTGGGAGTAGTTTACCACTGTTTTTGTTTTGAGTTGTACAGGGTGTCTTAAAATTCGCGAACTTATTGCTAGATACAAAAATGTTAAAAAGTGATTTTTTTTAATGGAACACCCTGTATATTATCAACTTGTAATGTCAAAAACACGCCAGTATTGCCTTGATGTAATGGCTAACCTACCACCTTATTACGGCCCACGTGGTAATCGTTGACACACCAGGGTGCACGGCAGCTTCAGTGGAGACGGGAGCGGGTTAACAAACAAGGGCCAAGCCAACTGTTAGTTAACTTTCCAATACAAAGATGTTCAGGGCGCCAGGTAGATTCTCTGCCTCTTTACCCCAGCTAGCCGCCTAAGATAACCTACCAATCCTCCGCGGCTACAAAAAACCTATAGATAAGGGCTCCATGGCTAATAAACTTCATATACCTACATACACATATCTATAGTTCAACCAAGAATCAACATTACATACCTGATACACTAAGTTCAAATTATTACCAAAATCACAAATGTAATAAACAATTAATGATCAAATGATCCTAGATAAAATAAACAAATGTTATCAAAAGCATTAATCAAAATATTCAAATGTTGTTGTGATCCGTATGCCCAATATATCTTAAATCAGAGATGAGTTACTTAAACGAGCAATATTCAAAACAATATCAAAGTCAATAATGACATCTAAACTGTGAATAATTCAAAATTATATCAAATTCAATAACTGTACTGTTATTCTGAAATCTGAAGCCAAAAACATTCAGTTACTGACAAAAGTGTTTAATTACATTTAAACTTCAAGAAAAATCAATAATGATTTCATAAATCTAGAAACAAATATTATCTTTAAAACATCCAAAATAATTCAATTAACAAGTCGACGTTTCGA
Source organism: Octodonta nipae (assembly GCA_034190945.1). Lineage (NCBI taxonomy): Eukaryota > Metazoa > Arthropoda > Insecta > Coleoptera > Chrysomelidae > Octodonta > Octodonta nipae. Next base: position 67,081,142 of record CM067223.1, on the reverse strand, counting down.
GCTCTCACGGCGCTTTTACAAAATACCAAATATTATCAATATCCAATAAAACAGTAATCCTGAAATGATATTCAAAATTTAACACTATAGGAGATGCATAAAAATCAAATTTATAATAGCAAATTAACAGTCAAAAGTTTGACTAAATAATCAGGTTCTTTATTAAATTCAATAAGTTCAAAATGTTATTCAGATAAATCAATTATCTTTAATGTGAAAAGCAAATTATGAGCAAAACAAATACACTGAAACAAATTACAAAGGTACCTTGTTCAAATGCGACGACACAACACTCAGCTGTCCTCTGTAGAATCGAAGCAAACATACGCCGTCGTTGCTATATGGCAACCAACGATTCCGGTTCCCAATAAACCAAAATGGAACTCGATTACAAGAGTTGCCAAAACTTCGTCAAACTAAGTGAAGTTGATAGCCCCATACACTGAAGAAAACAAGGTCTTGGATGGGCTAAAGTTCTTACGTACGATGTTCAGATGGTGGTTGACCAGTAAGTCGTCCAGGAAGGCCAACGGGAGTACATGCAAATATTAAGCAATCAAATCCTCACAAATGGAAACGTGTTTCCACTAATTTCCAAAAATATCACCAAACTGCCAATGGAAACATCAATTAAACGTTGCTGAAACTACAGATCCACGAGAGAGTGAGTGATGAACTTGTCTTAAATCCTCACACGAGTATGGTTTCCGTTAAAATCCAAAAATATCACAAATCCAATAACGGAACCAACGATCAAAGTGTATCTAACTAAATCCCAAACATGGATGGCACAAAATTGCCATTATAAATTCAGATAACACTTCTAGACATCTATCACACTTCACCATAACCTCTCTTTCCAAGTACTACACGCATCCTCACACTAGGACGGTCAACAGGCAACAACCTCCACGAGGACGGTCAACAGCCGACTCCCCTTCCGACAACTGACATCTTACAAATCCTACCAACCTATCCAAATCTACTAACATCGTCTTAAATTCCCTACAATTCCCTACATACAACGCTCTTCTTCTACGACATTTCACAACATCTATGGTCGAAATGTCCCGTGCTCGACTCTACTTTTTTACCTCTTCTTACCCTCAATGCCATTAACCTATTTAGAACGTGTGATTCCGCCTTTAGCAAAATCGCCTCGAACGTCAAGAAAATCTAACCAACGATCTTAACCTAGAATAACTCAACATCAAAACAAATAAATACCAAATACAAAGCGAGAATATTTCCAATACGAAAAACCCAATAAGCCTATCGCAATAACAAAAATGTTACAGAATAATAAAAAAAAGGTAAGTGTTTAGGTTTGAAGATAATTTTATCCTATCCGTTGGTGTTAATATTCGAAGTCAATACTCGTGTTTTAGTTACGAGAAAACAGTTATTGTAGATAAATGACACATCCAATGTCCAGTTTAGGTTATTTCAAATACGTTTTGCATAATTCGAACCTCAGATATTTCGTCGCTTACTTGTTTTTTTACGGGTTTATGGAATACACTGCTAGTTACACTCTGCGGCAAAAATGTAATGTTACAAACTAACCTGAAAGACAATCAATCCCTTTCAAATGGTATATAATATTCCTATACCTAAATAGTAAGGAATCGGAAATAAAATCAAGTTTATGTAGTAATTGGATTATTTGGGATATTTATCTAGTTAGCGTTAAAATATTTTAACGAGAAATGTCATTAGTCAAATTTAGACAATTGGTTCGATACATTTGTGCATATCGTAAGGAAAGTGACTAGAAAACGATTAAATAGGGGGGAAATAACTATTCAATGGAAGTTTCTCTTAATCTTCGTCTGATTCATGGACAATGTAGCAAAATTGCAGAAAATTTAAGGAAATGTACCCCAATCTATCTAAATTGTTGTTGACATACCTACATCTTTTTATAGTTATGCAGGGTGGTTCAGCAAATTTTAGTGAATGCTATAAGTGGTCTATAACCATATACAGAGTCGTTGAAATATATTAGAAAGTGGAATTTTTATAAAGACTGTCTCAATAAATGTTAGAGATTTGTAGACGCGAGATGTAAAACCGATATCTAGGATTTTCGAATTAGTTTCCTCGAAAATCTTACATCTCGCGTTTACAAATTTACTTACTCTATCAAATATATAAATAAATGTTCGAGAGGACAATCTATTGTGGGAAGCGCAACTGATGAAGGTTCCCGACCAGAAACACTATATATCATATATATGGTCTTGCGTACAAAAGAATGACACCTCGAAAAGAATATTAAATGTTAGAGAATTGAAATTAAACTGATTCAGTGTCATTTTTTATTAAGCTTTGACATTGGTATTTTTTTTAATTAAGCTAGTAATGGAGACAGCTTTAGTTATTATTTATAAACTAACATAAAATATTTTTACTATTTCCATTCAACAAAAAAGTGCTATAGCAATGTTCTCCACTAATTTTTGTAGCTACTAGATAATAACTACTTAGTAATTCGTAATTTGTCTTACGGAAAATGCTGTTACATTGCAGATGTGATGAACCACAATCATATTTATCATCTGTTGAATATTATGACCCGTTGAAAAACCTTTGGTATCCAGTTGCAGATATGAAAGAAAGAAGAAGATTTCTTGGTAAGAACAATGTATAACATTTACAGGGATTAAATAACTATTTCCCAAATTCGTTTTCTTTATTTCAAAGGTATTTGCGCAATAAACAATTCCATTTACGTATGTGGTGGTTACAATGGAAGAAGTTACCTTAACTCTGTAGAAAAATTTGATCTGGAGACTGGTACTTGGAGCAATTGTAACGAAATGACTGATAGAAAATCTAGCTTCAAGACAGCAGTTATTGGTGAGATTTTTAAATTTAATTTCCATGATGTTATTAGATAATAAGGACGTATATACTACATTATCTATATATAACTAGGCAAAGGAATAACGGTTCAGTACCTTTTTTCCTCGGTGTTTGTGAACCATTTTTTTTTGTTTACTAGCTATTGCATCCGATTTTGACTATGGCATTATTTTCAATAACAGTTAAACATCCCTTCGCCAGAGGACGCATTTATCTCATATATTCTGACAAAAAAAAAACTCAATAACCTTCAAACTATTACCGGTCGAATTTAGCTCTTTGGGCGACCATTAATAATAATTATAATAGTACTATCAGCACCAACGGAGTGAAACTCCGGCCGCAGCTGGTTGGCTTTTCTTGTTGAACAAATTTATCTTGCCAAACTATGTTGTTTTAGGTGGTAATACGTTATACGAGTCGCTACACCCAATCATCTACTGTGTTGCAATATATATCTGCAGAACAATTGGAGAACAAAGTAGGAGCAAACGGAATTTAGACAAACACCTCGAACATCACCTTGGCAAAGTAGGCTAGATGGGAAGATCAATTTTCTTCTGGAAGATATTGGAAGACTGACCGAGTACCAACGGGGTGTCATGAACAACAGAATAGAAACACCTGTGAAGACATTGACAATAACCGAATGCACTCTCAGTGGGATGGAGAAAACATCAGACCTTAGCACTGTGGACAGTCTACGACAAAAGCTCTCCATCTACACAAGTTGATTGAGAAGGTACAAAAGTAGTAACCAACGGAAAGTAGACAACATACTATTCCGGCAATCAGAAAAAGGGTTATATAGAAAACTTAACAACATCAATAATAATGAAGTCGCTAGCTATCCCAGTGAAACGGACATCGAGGAATTCTGGAAAATACAGTTTTCCACAACAATTACCTATAACTCCAGGGCCAGCTGGAATAATGAGGAGGAGGCTGCATTTCAGAATTGTGATAAGATGCAACATTTACCATTTACAACGGAAGGCACATCCAACATAATGAATCACCTCCATAACCGAAAAGCACCAGGACCAGATGATTTGCAAAATTACTGGATAAAGAAACTGTACGCCTCCCACGAAACATTAACAGCTCTTATAAATGACATTATTACCCTTCCACAAAAGATGCCTAGCTTCCTTAGGAATGGTGCTACACACCTCTTACCCAAGGACAACCTATGTACGCAGGACCCAGAAAAGTACCGACCAATCACTTGTCATTTTATACAAACTTATAACATCGTGCATTAATCATCGCCTTTACAGACATTATGAGCTAAACAACATAATTACTCAACAACAAAAGGAATGCGCGAAAAATTCGGTGGGGTGCAAAGAACAATTGATAATTTATTCCATTGGCTGTAATCTCGGCTGTCATTGCTTTCCAAAATTCTCTTTAACATTCCATTCTCTACTCTTAGAGAGTTCCATTGGGCCCATAACGATTTTAGGAGGTTCGAGTATCTAGCTACTTCGTCCCATAGTGGCCTGATTGCCCCTTTTTTTTTGAGATTGGTTCAATGTCTGAATCAGTCATTTGGTCCTTTTGCAGTATTCCGTTGTCAGTCTTCATTGGCCTGCACTCGGATATGTCGGATGGTGATACCCTCCCGCTGTTCCGTCTTCAGAGAATGTCCGCACTCTACTCTACGGGTCTTCTTGACAAGGCATCGGCATTATTATGTAAACGGCCAACACGGTGTTCAACCTTAAAATTGCATTGCTGTAATTTCTCCATCCACGTGGTCAGTTGTCTTTCAGGTATCTTCATGTCCAACAGCCATTTGAAGGCGGCATGATCTGTTATGATTAGGAAATGTCGACCATAGACATATTTTTGGAAATGTTGCACAGCGCTGATTATTGCATGAAATTCTTTTCTGGTGACACAATAATTCTTTTCCGGCTTAGAAAAGCCAGGGATGTAGTACTCGATCACCCTCTCTTCACCATCTTGCACCTGGGGTAGGACGGGCCCCCAAACGTGTGTTGCTGGCGTCGGTGTCTAAGATGAACTTGCCAGACTGTGTATGAACAGAGTGCCGCCTTCAATCGTCGGAACGATGTTTCACCGTCCTGATTCCAGCGAAAGGTCTCGTTTTCAGTGGTCTCTGGATGTAGAGGTGCGGCAATGGTGGCAAATCCCTCAACAAATCGTCTGTAGTACGAACAGAGCTCCTGTCTCTCGGGACCAGGCAATCGATAATGGCTGCTATCTTCGTTTGTGCGGAGTCCTGACTCAGAACCGAGTGGCCCAAAAACTCGACATCTTTTTGAAACATGGCCACTTTTTCGGGTTGAGTTTCACGTTGGCATTCTTAATTCTGGAAACTACTTCGTTCAGGTTCTGCATATGGTCGTATGACTCATGACGAGAATGTCGTCGAGGTATAATAAAATAATGTTCTCTATGTCATCACGCTCAATACATAAATAATAAATAATTATAGGCAGTACAAAATTATTAACAGGACAATATTAAAATATACATTAAAAACAACTAGCAAAAGATAGTAAAACAGTACAAAAAGAAACAAACAAATACTTGATTACTGAGATAACAAATAACTGAGTTACAAAGTTCATCTTTCTTCAGAAATCCGTGCTGCGAATTATTGTTTATATAAAGACTCAAGTTGACAGAAAAGAAGCAAGATGCGATGAAACAACCAAATAGTAAGAAAATATGTGCATTGATGGGGTCGTTTAACAATGTTTTATTCCCTAGCATGCATAAAACTAACCCAACTATACTCAATAAGGAGCTTAAACTTTGGATGAGATCATGTATTGCTATATAATGGCTTGGACTTGACCCTTGCTAGTAGAAAGGTGTGTAAAAACGAGTTAAAAATAAAAAAGTTATATTTCCGCAGTTCCTGATAAGACAAAAAGTCGCTATAGATAATAATACTTACGATGGAAGAGCTGTTTACCAAATATAGAAAATTAGTTGTCAAAAACCACATGCTATGAATATTCATACTGTCTTTACTAAGAATATAGAGTCTATATATGCTACAAAGGAAAATACCAAAAATACTAAGTATTCCTTTTGAATTAATAGTAAAACAAGCACAAAAATATATGTACTTATGGATTAATTATGCTTTCCCTGGGTGAATCCAGAAAAGAGTTTCCGGGAGCGATCTCATACTGAATTTACATGAGTAGGGGAAGCGGTTCCTCTAGAGTTCTTTCGGGCGGTTGGATTTGATATTTACTCATTTTAGTATTTAAGTTAGTAACTTTGAGGTTCGTGATAGGATCCCCTGATCCTTTTCAGGGATAAACTTGTGGGTGAAAATATGCCGTGAAACCTGAGTGGTATGATTAGTCCTAACTTTATCAAATCTAATAAGATTTATTTTTTTACTTTAAAAATGTTTGATAAATTTACTCTTAATAACGTAGAGTGTTTTTGAATGTCTTAAATCTTATAAACGACTCATGTTGGAAGCCCTAATGTCAGATTATGGAATTTCCAATTCAAATGAATGGTTTCATCATAACTATTTAAACGAAACTGTCGAATGTTGGTATATTGTTTTGTGGTAAAAATAAATATTTGGAGATGTTCGTTATTACTTGGTGGTATGTGAGGTGAATGTAGGTCTAGTGATCATAACTTTTCAAAGAATAGATGCAAACGTACCTCTCCTTCAGCTCTTTTCTTTTCGAGTTCCTTTTGTTTGGCATGTTCTTCGGCGATTCTTGCCTCGATGGCTGCAAGAGACTCGCGTGTGAATGGACGGAATAAGCTGCGCTCCTCCTCAGAGAATGAGTCAAAGGCGACGGACATGTCTCCTCACACCTAGGCCCCCACGATACCCTGAAACAAAGAAAGGTAACTTTTGAAAGAACGAATGTTCAAATCAGCCTAAGAAAGTTGACCTCGGATCTCCTTTCTAAAAATAGTAAAAGAAATTATTTTAAAATATTGTTGTTGGCAAAAGTATTCTTCAAAGATATGTTTACCTGTAAAATTTGTTTAAGCGCTAATTCATTTCTCACAAGTTATGCTATCTTACTATTTATATTTCAGTAAAGGGTGAATCTTTCAAATGTAATTGTGAATTTATTTGTGTTCCAGCAACTCTCTGATATTGAATACTGGAGCGGAAACAATGGCAAACATTGTTCACCGCAATAAGAGCAGAGGGAAATGTTTAACTTCTCAAAGGACCATTTATTTACAACGTTCAAACAAGGGTTTAGAACTTAATAGACATTCACAAATTTACATGCGATAGCACAAGTATGACTCTTTAACCAAATTTTGCAATAGTGAATGACTGTACCTTGAATGTAATGTTTCTTAGCCTTACCAGGGAGTTTAAAAACAATCTATACATCACTACGTAACAAAACAGTTCGGTACCATTTTCTCCTCTGTGCTTCAACAGATTTTCTTGATTTTTGTTTTGTTTAGTAGGTACTGACGACCTCCAGCGCAGAATGATTAATTTTTTTATAATATATATATATATATATATATATATATATATATATATATATGTTTTAGGAGATTTCCGGGAATTCATCCGCGTAGTTGATAATTGATTCCTGCCGGGATCGATGGTAAAATGATGACGTTTCGGCAGAGTGACATCTGGCCTCTTCAGGTCGGTTGGCATAATTCTCGTAGCCTTCTGCTTTGGCTTCTAGTTACTCGAATAGGGCAGATGTGACTCTGCCGAAACGTCGTCATTTTACCATCGATCCCGGCAGGAATCAATTATCAACTACGCGGATGAATTCCCGGAAACCACCTAAAACATTTAGTGCCCGCTTTTCCATAAGAAAGGTGCCTGGTCCTTTCATCGAAGGTGTTCAAAACACCCTGCACTTTATGATTTATCCGAATAAGAAATATATGTATACGGTTTTTAAAAATGCAATACTATTGAATAAATTAATACATATGATAAATACAAAATAAGAATAATATGAATAAAGTTAAAAAAATATCGATAAACTCTGTCAACATAGAAAATACATATTTTTCCAAATCCTTTCTCATGATCCACTGCCAACTTCAGAACTGAAAGAAATTTTAAATTCTACCCTTATTTAAAAACCCCTCGTGTCGTATTCTCACCTTGATGGGGCAAATTTTCCAAATTTATAGTTTCTTAAAATAACACAGTTGATTCTGTGTTATACATGTACCTACGTGTTGCAATCATATATTTTTAGGATTCCGTATATACAATATACGGATACCCTTATAATATCACTCCGGATTTCTGCCTGTGTCACATCACAGCCATTTTCTCCTAAACTACTGAACGGAAGAGGTTGAAATTTGGTATCAATGTATCAAATCGACCCTTCCTCCCCCTGATCACCGAAACTACTAAGCCTAAAATTTTGAAAAAAATAGGAAATATAGAACGTTACCCGAACTTTACAGGAAAAATAAGGAAAAACCATTAATATTAATTTTGGGGGGCAAATTATAGATCTCAATAAAAATTTAAAAATAAAAAAAATTTCAAACGCATCATGTAATATATCAAATGAAAGGTCTCATTCTGAGGAACACAAATATATTTTTTTCATATTTAAAAAAATATATATTTAAAAAGGTATTAACGAAAATATACCAAAATTTACTCATTTTCCCCCCCTAATCTCCGAAACTATAAAACGTAACGTTTTGAAAAAAAAATAGATTTATAGGTTCTGACCTGAAGTTTACTGGAAAAATAAGGAGAAACCCCTAATATTTATTTTGGGGGGCAAATTATGGAATTAACTGGAAAATTAAAATTAAAATTGTTTCTAACCCATCATGTTATACATCAAATGAAAGGGCTCATTATGACGAAAACAAGTATATTTTTTTCATATTTTTAAAATAAATTAATTAAAAGATATTAACAAAAATATAAAAAAATTTACCCATCCCCCATCTATCTCCGAAACCATAAGCTATAAAATTTTGAAAAAACAATGGAGGTATAATCCCTCACCTGAACTTTACTGGAAAAATAAGGAAAAAACCCTAATATTTTTTTGGGGGGCAAATAATAGAATTAAATGGAAAATATAAAATTAAAATTGTTTCTAACCCAGCATGTTATATATCAAATAAAAGGGCTCATGATGAAGAAAACAAATATGTTTTTTTCATATTTATAAAATAAATTAATTAAAAGATATTCACAAAAATATAAAATTTTTTACCCATTCTCCCCCTTATCTCCGAAACCATAAACTGAAAAAATTTGAAAAACTGAAAGTATAGCCGCTCACCTGAACTTTACTGGAAAAATAAGAAGAAACCCCTAATATTCATTTTGGGGGGCAAATTATAGGATTAGATGGAAAATAAAAAATTATAATTGTTTCTAACGGGTCATGTATTATATCAAATCCCAGGGCTCATTATGACGAATACAAATATATTTTTAATTTTTTTTTTTAAAAGAGTTTTTTAAAATATATTAAAAAAATATTTTAATAAAATTTCCCATTCTACCCGTTATTCCCCAAACTCTAAGACCTATTTTTTTGTTTATAGGAAAAATATGAAAAAAATCCCTAATTCTATTATTTGGCCCTCAAATAAAAGAATTAAACGGAAAATAAATTATTAGAAACCCCCATAGTAATTTTAGGGACAAATTATTCAATTAAATAGAAAATAAAGATTCAATTTTCAAACGCATCATGTAATATATCAGATGAAAGGCTCACTATGTGAATTACAAATATATCATATTTTTAAATCATTTGCATAAAAGATATAAATAAAAATATTAAACATCGACTTAATTCCCACTTTAGAAACTACACTATTTAAATTTTGAAAAATATGTTTTATTTATATTTTTAAATAATTTGAATAACAGATTTAATAATTTATAATTTAAACTTTGACCTATTTTGCCCTTTTTCTTCCAATCTACAGAACCTCAAAAGTCAGACAGTAGATTATAAAAGGCATCTCTGAAAGTTTATTAGTAAAATAAAACTCTAATGTTATTTTTTGGGGACCGAATTAGAAAATTAAGTACATCGGGATTCTTATACAAATCAAGCGAATCCTGAAGCAGATAAAATAAAAAGTCTATGTGTGTAAAATGAAAGTGTATATTTTTTATAAATTTAAAACGCTTCCTTTAAAAGATATTAGGGCAAATATAAGAAAATGCACTCATTATTAGAATCTTGAAGGTGGTACGGAACCCTAAGTATGCGAGTCCAACTCGCACTTGACCAAATTATTATTTTAAATTGTGACTATATGGTCGACATTTTGTGGCGTGGTCTGTACCTATGTGTTATTAATTCTGAAATTTTGAGAGAAAATTACAAATTCACTATTCTTCTTATACGAAATAAACTATGGAAATACCGTTATAGATTTTCCTTATTTTACTTTTTTCCCCATTTACTTTTATGGGGCAGTTTCTCCTCTTCTTTTAAATTTAAATACTATAACAGCCAAGAAATTCTCCGAACACACCATCACAATTATATAAGGGCACTTGGGTGCATACTTAAAAGAAAAAATGAAAAAATTCTGACGGCTATATGTGTATTCAGTCGCTGTTCTGACGGAGACTTGACGCTGACGGTTCTATTTCGTGACTGTAACTGATGTTTGTGAATAGACTAAGAATTTTACATAACCACAATTTTCATTCATATGCATTGTCCAAAGTCCCTTAAAGTGGACTGAATAGTATTGGAGCGACGCGAATTTAGAGAACAAAATTTTCAAGAGTTCTGGCAATTTAAGGCTTATTGCGCCATAAGAAACACCGCCAAGCTTAAGTGAGCTTAAGGTTTATGAGAAATAAAAGTATAAAATATAGCGTTAGTTGAATTTGCAGCCGTCGGTTCATAGGATGCCACCCTAAAAGATGGACTAACGATATAAAAAGAATTCCCAAAAATTGGGTAAGAATTGCTCAGAGAAGAAGAAAGTATTTAGAGGAGGTCTAACCCCGCAATGGGATTATTCGAGACATACGAAATCATATTAGCGGTTCTCCCTATTAAAACACTAGTTTTCCAAACATAGCATTGTCCCCTGTGATATTTGAAATATTTATGAAATAAAAAGTTTTCTGCGGATGTTTGTTATATTCTTCTGTGAAACATATCTTTTAATATATTATTCTTCAGGTGACTGCATTTACGCCCTTGGAGGTTTGAACGATAACCCTTTATCTTCATTTGAAAGGTATAAAAATTACAATAAATCGTAAATATGTAATATGTGTGATTTTCTGTTTTTGTTATAGGTTTGATCCTAGAGTGGGTAGGTGGCAGCAGTTACCTTCTATGTCATTTACTAGATACGCATATGGGTCGACAGTTTTTGAAGATGAGCTGTATTGTACAGGAGGTGATTATTAATATTAAATATTTTCTTTCAAAGTAATTGATTAATAATTAATTAATAGAATGAGTTACAGATATTAAATACTTAGGTCAGGGAATATATGATTTGAAAATGAAAACATTTCACATTAGAAAACTATTTACCAACCTCTCGTGTTTAATTTAAAAAAATATTTCCGGCATTATTTGTTAGGATTAACTTATAAAGTGGGAAATGTAGTTTTTCAGGGATTTGGTGTAGGTATCTACAAACATAAATTTACCAAATTAAAATTGGTCAGCAAATAAAAATATTAGTGAAAAACTGGGAAAATAATGCGATTTTAGTTACTATTACTTTGCAAAAATTGATTTAAGATATATTCAATTACATTTATGAATTTTTTAATGTTTGAAAAGTGTGCCGAAATAGACGCTGCAGGTGCAGGTTTTCGCAAAAATCTGATAGTTTATCCCGTTGGTAAAGATAAAACATACAGGGTCTATCAAGAAAACGAAAAAGAATAGACAACAGATTTAATATTAAGAGAACATTCAAAACCAAAAACACAGTAAAATCTATTGCATCAAAAACAAAACAAAAAATTGTCTTAATAATATTTCTTTCGATGAAAATATATTTTATATTGGTTTAAAGGAACTTCTAGGGCTCTAAATATATAAATAAATGAGACCAGGAATTACATTATGACACAACAACTCTAAAAGTCCAAAATTTTGGAACCAGGCACCTTGGCCATATCAACTATAATTCATTGCAATAGTTCATAAGGTTTTCCCTTATGATTTTAATGGAATCGCTGGAATATCATTAACTTTTGATAACATTTTCTGCAAATTCACATATAACCAAGTCACACTTAGGAATCCAGCATAAAATTCTCGTGATAGCGGTTTCAAATTATTCCGCTCAGTGATTCTTAGAAGTCAAAACCTTGACAATTAGATCTCAAGTTTTAACAGGCAGGGAAAAGGTCACAATCGAGATTACTAAGAATTTTCAAAACACAATACAAAGTCCACTAATATCTGTGAAACAAAGAGAATTCTATAATAATTTGAGCCCATTGATCATATACGTACTCTAAAGAATACAACAAACCAACATGAATACTACTTGCCCTGACCTTCACAGACATTGAGAAGTTGTTTATACCTCACATTTGAAGTTCTTCTTCTTCTTCTTTTACAACGGTGCCTTAGACCATAAGCCTTAGGTGTAATGGCTCTGGTCCTTTCGACTCTATTAGCCAGACTCAAGTGAATATAATGTGAAAATTTTCATTTTAACTACCTCCACTGTAAGTAATCCTATGTAAATTTTGAACTATTTTTTTATTCACTTTAATTTTAAATAAACTTTTCTTTTCCAACATCTCAACTATTTACAAAGGCGGCACAGCCCTTGACTTCCGGTATCGTAATCTATTTATATCTACCACTATATATAAGTTTGTACACTATAACACTGCATTAAAGGAGTAAACCAAACATTTTGTTTGATTTACTCCTTGATGATGACAACTTATGAGTTGTTGAAACGGCGTTGAATGTTTAAAATAAAGGTTTGGTGTTCGGTTGCAAAACTGTGTTTTTACATTGGTGACACACCACAGCATTTCTCTTACGAAACCATAATGATTTATAAAAATAATTTATATTTAAAAAAGAACCGACTTCAACTGAGTTAAAATAAAAACCCTTTAGAAATTAATAACTAATTTCAGACATATCTTCTTTTTTATCTGATTTAAGGTACAATTCAACTGAAACTTTTAGCGTATTCTTATCTCCCTTTCTCTTTTTCTCCCTCTCTAATTTTATTCATTGTCTACATTTTTTAAATATATTTTAACTTTTTTATTTGTCTTATTATTTGGACCAATTTCTATAAATGTAACTAATTCACTCTATATTGCTGCCTATAGACCACCATAATGTTTTTAACTCCCTTCTGTAATTATCATTCTACTCCGTCCTATATTTCAATCATTATATATATGCAACACCAGTAGAGGGTGGGACACTTGGCAGAAAAAACCACGTGGTCTGCGGGGTCACTAACCTCAAGCTCGAACCTAACGGCAAGGAGGCTAACCCAACGGGACTTCCGGGAGGAGGCGTCAGGACTTCTGTCGGGCGTGGGGGGGCGCGTCGAACGTTGGTTGGGAACGGGGGTGCATCGTAGGGATAGCGGTGGTCGGTTGCATCAGTACGCGGGAGGAACGGGGGCGGTCGTTGGTCGGGGGTGCGCGGGGTCGGGAACGCGGTGGCTGGCGTAAGGCGGTGCGTAGGGAATTAGCTGGCTGGCGATCGGGAATCGGCCGGGAGCTTCCATCGGGGTGGTGAGTCATGACGTCATTCGAAGTATCGGGAAAAGGACTGGCTCGTGCCGGGTGCATCGGCCATGGCAGGGAACACATACTGTATCGGGATAGTGGCGAAATACATCTTAAGAACATTCAGTTATTGGGATAGTGGATGAACAAAACGTATTTTGAATTTAAGCAAGGAAATAAATGTATCGGTCATATGCGCGGGAGCGGCAACTCGTTCGAGTCTCTGCTTTCTTCGGCTAAACCAGGGCCTCGAGGACACCTAGTCCGGGCGTTAAATCTCTTAATATAGATAATTTGGTAATTTTAAGCAAAAAAATGTACCGAAAATGCATCGTAAATAATTAATAGGTTCCCAAATATTTGGTAATTAGCATTTCATTACAAATAATAAAATAATTCAGATTCAATGAAGGCAATAACAAAAGATAAACGAAACCACAATAGCATGTTGGTGTACCGATATACAAGCGAAACTCGAGCACTGGTTGAAAGTGCGGTGGCTGGTTGATTCTAAACACGGAAATATTTAATTATAAAAGTTGGAATGTCTCCGATGGCACATTCCATATAGAATATTCAAAAAAATGTGTATGAGTTAGATGTTGCGGTTTTAGTTCAATGCTGGTTCAATGCAAGTATATAATTGACGAAGGACCTTTAGCGGAACAATCAATAAACACGTGCCGTCACATAAACGAATCACCAAATAAAAGTTATCACTAACCTTTAAGTCGAAGCTCTTGTGTTTTCTTGGTTCTTCTTTCTTCTGAGGCTAGCCCCGTAACAGCAGGAACAGTTTCTTAGAGCTTCGTCTGGACAACACGTTACACAAAAAATAGCGACGTAATGTTCATTGATTGAGCATACAAAAAAATGCGGGTATAACAACAAATGATGCGCTTTTGTAAACACAAAAGAAACAAAATGAAAGCGGTTTAGCGGTCGTTACGAACGAAGCTACTAACTCGCGAAATCGTAACGAAAAAAACAACAATAAGCGTCGTCTCTTCAGACGGGATCAAAGCGACCGAAAAGTTCGGAGAACAAACACGAATCTCCCAAGCGTCCAAATAGTTAGGGATCCGACACACGAATGTCAATACTGTCTATATTTTACGCAAAAAACACTTACAATTAGCATTAGCGCGACGGAATGTTTTAGAAAAGGTGCAGAAGTTTAAAAATCAATGAAGTAATTCAATCAAATTGAAAACAATACACTAAACAAATTGCGGGAACGCACCATTAGGCCAGCCTTGAATTACTTATTTCAAAATTAAGGGTCCACTGGCAGTGGACAAAGCTTTAAAGAGGTCGCTTCAAAGTACCACTTGCAGTTCTAACTGTAGCAACGCGTACAACACCTCCAGGATGTACGTCAATAATGCGCCCTAATGGCCAATTCAAAGGAGGTGAAGTGTCTTGCTTCAAAATAACAAGAGTACCTGGCTTAACAACCTCCGAGGGATCAGTCCATTTACTCCGTTGATGAAGAGTATGTAAATATTCTTGCGACCAACATTTCCAGAATGCCTGATGGAAACGACTCAGTAACTGCCATCTGTTGAGACGATTAGATGGGACAGATAAGATATCAGATTCAGGAGGTGCTGTTAAAGGTTCCATGGTAAGAAACATTCCAGGACTCAAGGCGGTAAGATCCGATGGATCGTTGCTACAAGGGGTTATAGGTCGCGAGTTTAAAACTGCTTCGACCTATGCAAATACAGTAGAAAGTTCTTCGTAGGTTAGGATTTGATCTCCAACGACACGTCTTAAGTGAGCTTTAACACTACGAATTACTTTCTTTGCGGATAGAATCCAAAATCGTTGCTGCAAAAGAAATTGAACGGTTTGGATTCCTGCGTGAAGATTGGTGACATGACAATCTTCGAGAATTAGATTAGTCAAACGACTTTTACTTGGTAGTAGTGCGGGAAATTTAGTATCAAACGGCAATGGAGCATTAGCCAATCTACTACCAACTTTAAGAGTTCCCTGTTCATCAAGAAACGGCGAAAGTTTACGAAGCGATTTGGGCAAAAGTTTTCGTTCTCGAAGAAGGGAAATCTCTTTAGAAAAATATTGATCTTGAACATATCGAACAATGCGAAGCTGTGCCTGATATAACTCAGCAGCCAAAAGTGATCCAGAGCCCCTACGGTCTGGATTGCGAGCGTTATCAACAAAGCTACAAATATGAGCTATAATGCGGGTAATGCGATTAATAGAAGAATGTTCTTCTAACAAAGTACCAAATAAATTTGGTGAAGCGATGACTTGAAGCGCCACTATACGGGCTTCACTCATAAGTAGCGGTGACATGCTTGAGTCTGAGCAAGCATGTGGCAAACAAGCGGTAATCAACAATTGTGGGCCTTTCCACCAAACTGTATTACCTAATAACTCTGATGGCAAAGTGCCGCGGCAACCCTAGTCAGCGGGGTTATCACAAGATTAAATGTAAAACCAATGCGAAGAAGGAAATTTATCCTGAATGTAAGCAACTCGATTACTGACAAATGTCTTCCAACGGCGCGGGGAAGAACTAAGCCATGAAAGGACTACCGTGGAATCTGACAAGCAACGAATCACCTTGAACAACAAACGACTATTGAATTGCTCATAAACATAATGAGCCAACTTAGCGGTAAGAACTGAAGCACACAGTTCCAATCTGGGAAGTGACAAAGTTTTCAAAGGGGCAAGTTTTGATTTAGACAACACAAAAAAACTTTGACGAAATCCAGATGCGGTTTCGAACACAAAATAAACAACAGCATAACCTTTCTCAGAAGCATCACCAAATGTGTGAAGTTCACAACTAGAAAAGTGGTCTATAGCAAGCAGGCGAGGCAAAACTAAATTCTGCAAGGTCAACACAATAGCGATAATGTCTTGCTGCAACTTGGGACCGATAAATAAACAATCATTCAAAGATAACCGATGAGGTATCTTAGCGGATGCATTAAACACTATACGAAGTTTGGTTGTGCTACTATCAGGTTTCAAAACACAATGATGCGGTATGTAGTAACAATCAGAAGAAGTAGATGATAGATCTGGAACCAGCTCCATATGTTCAAGCTCCAAATACTCTTTAAGAAAATCACAATAGTGTTTGTAGAGATCTGGTTGCTGTAGAAGACGTCTTTCTAAGGAGTAGAAGGATTATACAGAAGAGTAGAAGGATTAGAAGGATTATACATTCCATCAAAAGCAGGAAGTGTATTTCGAAAAGGAAGGGGCACAACGAATCTACCTGAATCCAATCTCCTGCATCCCTCGGAAAGTATTTTTTCGCAGATAAGATCATCAGGGGACTGAACCAGTGCGGTAGGAACATCTTGAATTGTCCAGAACCTTTGGAGTGAATCATCTAATGATACTACATCTTCAATTTGACAAAAAAGCGAAGTTGGGTTTATGACTGACTGAGAGTGACAGTTAACAGAACTCGAAGACACTCTACCCATCAGGATGTAACCAAACACAGTGTTAATAGCATCAGGAACACCTTCCTTTCCCAGAAGACGTCCATCCAACAAAATTTGAGAAAATATATCGGCACCTAACAAAAGGTCAATAGCGCCTGGGCTATTGAAACCAGGATCAGCAAGTTTCAAATTGGTTAGATATGTCATATTAGCCATGTTAATGGGCGCAACAGGCATATCATTGCAAATGCGGGGTAAAACAATAGTATCAACAAGAAAATTGCACTCACGCATTACTATAGAGCGAAGAGAAAGGGTAAGAGAGCCCTCAGCAGAGGTACTCTGCACAGAACCTAGCCCGTTGAGTTGAATCGAAGCGGGCATAGGTCGGAAGCCAAGGCGTTTCACAGCCTTGCTCGCAATGAATGATGTCATGCTACCAGAATCTAGCAGACATCGCAAAGTTTGATAAGAACCGTGCTTATCTAATACCTCAACTAAAGTGGTAGATAACAACATATTTGAATTGTATGACAAAAGTGGTGAACTATGACAAGAAGTCTGCGGTAGAGAAGTTTCGGGACATTCAACAGTATTAATGGTACTGGATCCACCAGATGTGGAAGCCAGGTTTGCGGGGGGGAGCTCTAGATTCAGACCGAATGCCTGAATCACATTTACAAAATGAAGCAATGTGTGATGGCGTTGTTTGCAGTTACGGCAAGTGGATAAAGATTTACAGCGATTCAACCGATGAGAAACGCCTAAGCAATTAAAACAAAGTCTAAAATCTTTAACAAATTTAAACAGCGCGGATACTGATCTGTTCAAGAATTCAGAACATTTGTAAATCGCATGATCGGATTTACAAACTAAACAATTTCTATTCTTAGTGACAAACAAAGATGTAGTGAACCGGGAAGAATGTTGCTTTGAATTCAATGGTAACTTTTTGTCAACACTTTGCTTTGCCTTGCGGGATAATTCAACATGTTCAAAGGCATCACAATGCTTCGACAAAAAATCAACAACTTCCGAACGGATCGGAAAGTCATCTTGAGCGGTCACAGTACCATGGTAAAGTTCAAATTTAGCGGCTAAATTCTTTGGAACTCGTTTCAACATCATCTGCACGATACAAAAATCCCACTGATTTACTGGTAAACCCAAATTCTTCAGTGCTTCCAAATTATCACTGAAGTCATCCAATAACTTCCGAACCTCTGAAGGGCTATCTGAAGTTAGTTGAGGGAATTGTTCTAAAGCTGACCAATGAGACTCCGCGATTAAACGAGTTCGCTTGAATTTTTTCAAAAGTGTTTCATAAGCACTCACGTAATTGTTTTGTGTTAGTTTAAAATTCTTAATAGCCTCAAAAGCAGGCTCTTTTAAAGCTAACTGCAAATATTTGAACTTCTGCATAGCACTGAGTTTTTCATTATTGTGAATTAATGAATCAAACAAATCAATAAAAGTACCAAATTCCAATATGTCTCCACTAAATGAAGGCAAATCAATTCGCGGCAAAGCAACACTTTCCTGTTCCCGAGCTATATTTTGTGGCGTAGAATTCTTAACAGATTTCAGTTTAGCAAAAATAGACCTAATTGAATAAAACAATTTTTCAAATTTATTGCGAATGTCATCCTCAAAGTCAAAATCATCGTTTGGATCTGAAATTAATCCAACAATAGAATTGTGATGTTTAAAAAATTCGGAATGGATTGAATCAATCATGCTAAAAAAACAATTCAACGTCGTCACCTCTTAAGGCTTTCTCGGCAGCAAAATAAATATCTTCAAATCTTTTAAACTCCGATTGTCGATGATTTTTAAATTTACGTAAATTTTCCGCGGTTTTTGACATCTTAACAATAAATTAAAATCACTGTAACGGCACAGAACAAATCTAACACGACGGAACGAAAACAAAATACTATTCCAAAAATGTACAATTTTTTACTGTTGAAGTAGAGAATATCTGACCAAATGTCAAATAAATTCAAAACAATTTAGCAAAATAACCAAACAAACAAAACGATCTTTTTAAGCTTTTTTTGCGGTAAAAGAAATATGCGAATTTATTTTTAACGGAATGAATGAATCCCGAACTTGTTTTCTCTTTTAACAAATAAAGAAAGGAACATTCAATGCGGTTTTCAACAATAATTGCAACAAAAAATCAATGGTTTTTTTGATCGTTAAACTTTGCACGAAATTAACTCAAATGTATCCGGCCCGGAGTTGGACCAAATTATGTAATTTATTTCATAAACTTTGCACAAAATTAACTCAAATTGCATCCGGCTCGAAGGACCAAATTATGGAATGTCTTCGATGGCACATTCCATATAGAATATTCAAAAAAATGTGTATGAATTAGATGTTGCGGTTTTAGTTCAATGCTGGTTCAATGCAAGTATATAATTGACGAATGACCTTTAGCGGAACAATCAATAAACACGTGCCGTCACATAAACGAATCACCAAATAAAAGTTATCACTAACCTTTAAGTCGAAGCTCTGGTGTTTTCTTGGTTCATCTTTCTTCTGAGGCTAGCCCCGTAACAGCAGGAACAGTTTCTTAGAGCTTCATCTGGACAACACGTTACACAAAAAATAGTGACGTAATGTTCATTGATTGAGCATACAAAAAAATGCGGGTTTAACAACAAATGATGCGCTTTTGTAAACACAAAAGAAACAAAATGAAAGCGGTTTAGCGGTCGTTACGAACGAAGCTACTAACTCGCGAAATCGTAACGCAAAAAACAACAATAAGCGTCGTCTCTTCAGACGGAATCAAAGCGACCGAAAAGTTCGGAGAACAAACACGAATCTCCCAAGCGTCCAAATAGCTAGGGATCTGACACACGAATGTCAATACTGTCTATATTTTACGCAAAAAACACTTACAATTAGCATTAGCGCGACGGAATGTTTTGGAAAAGGTGCAGAAGTTTAAAAATCAATGAACTAATTCAATCAAATTGAAAACAATACACTAAACAAATTGCGGGAACGCACCAAAAGTAGATGCGGTTTTCATTGAAAAGATAATGGTAGCTAATAATGTAAAAAATAAATACGTAAATGAGGAATGATAATTGCGACTTGAATCGTTGGATTTTGTATCGAGCGGTAGGTAATTCGGAAAGAATACCATTGGAGAAATGGTTGGAACCACTACAAATGTTGAAAATGACTGGTACGGGAACGTTGCAAATGACTAAAAAAGGCACAAATGGGTGCAAAAGGTTGTTAGAAATGATTGAAAGGTTGAAGTAGGACCTTACAAAGGGTAGAAATGGTAGAAATGGCTGCAAAGGACTGTTAGGAATGATTGAAAGGTTGACGTAGGACCTTACAAAGGGTAGAAACGGCTGGTAGAATGGTTGGAGCCGCTACAAAAGCTAGAAACGTCCCGTAGAAACGACTGGGACAATAGAAACGGCTGGTAGAATGTTTGGAGCCGCTACAAAAGCTAGAAACGTCCCGTAGAAACGACTGGTACAGTAGAAACGGCTGGTAGAATGGTTGGAGCCGCTACAAAAGCTAGAAACAGCCCGTAGAAACGACTGGGACAGTAGAACCTGCTGGTAGAATGGTTGAAGCCACTACAAAAGCTAGAAACGGCCAGTAGAAAAGACTGGGACAGTAGAAATCGCTGGTAGAAATGGTTGGAACCTCTACAAAAGCTAGAAACGTCCCGTAGAAACGACTGGGACAGTAGAAATCGCTGGTAGAAATGGTTGGAGCCACTACAAAAGCTAGAAATGTCCCGTAGAAACGACTAGAAACCTAGAAATCCCTGCTAGAAATGGTGGGAGACGCTACAAAAGCTAGAAATGTCCTGTAGAAATGACTAGAAACTTAGAAATCGGTGGTAGAAATGGTTGGAGCCACTACAAAAGCTAGAAATGTCGCGTAGAAACGACTAGAAACTTAGAAATCGCTGGTAGAAATGGTTGGAGCCACTACAAAAGCTACAAACGTTCCGTAGAAACGACTAGAACCTTAGAAATCGCAGATAGAAATGGTTAGAGCCACTACAAAAGCTAGAAATGACACGTAGAAACGACGGGGACAGAAGAAATCGCTGCTGGAAATGGTTGGAACCTCTACAAAAGCTAGAAACGTGCCGTAGAAACGATTGGGACAGTAGAGATCGCTGCTAGAAATGGTTAGAGCCACTACAAAAGCTAGAAACGGCACGTAGAAACGGCTGGTAGAAATGGTTGAATCCACTACAAAAGCTAGGTTCGTAAAAACGACAGGAACCGTAGAAACGGTGGTTGGATACAGGTTGCCTGTAAAAACGACCGGAACCGTATAAACGACTGGAACCGTTAGAAATAATTGAATGGTTGAAATAAGGGCGTTGCAAAGGGTAGAAATGTTTGACAGCCTTACAAATGCTAGGGCCGTAGAAACGACAGCAACCGTAGAAATGACTGGTGAGTTTAATTAAACAAAGCCACTACAAATGCTAGAAACTGTTGCTACAAATGGTTTGAAACAAATCCGTAGCAAAAAGTATAAACCAGGAATGTTGGAAATGTGATAGTGGGAATAAATATATAACTTTTTCTAAGCCAGCGGTAGGAACAAACAAATCTTTTCTAGGTACTCAAAGCGTTTTTTCTAGGTGCTCAAAACTTTAGTCATCAGTCTACAACAAACAAATGTTTCTATCACATATAACTTTTTCTAAGACAGAAGTCAGTACAAACAAATTTTTTCTAAGACAGGTAGTCAAAGTGTTTGTTTCTAACATACATAAAATTTTTGTAAGACAGGTACTCAAAGCGTTTCTTTCTAACATACATAAATCTTTTTTCTAAGACGGATACTCAAAGTGTTTGTTTCTAACAACAACACCGGTACATACAATTTTTCTAAGACAGGTACTCAAAGCGTTTGTTTCTAACATACATAAATATTGTTTCTAAGGCAGGTACTTAAAACTTTAACCATCAAAGAGAAAACATCAGTCTACTACAAAGTCTGTTATATTTATTATTCCTACAAACTAAAAGCAATTTTATTTCTTGCAAGAGGAAAAGGCTGAGAATTTGTTGCTGGAGAACGTAATTAGACAGGATAGCGGTTATCACAGGGTCTCGAACACATTGTTGGCTCATCATCATCATATATCATGGCAGAATATTCAAAATTTTACAGTTTTATAAATTTATATTGTTTTTTGAATCAGGTATTTTCTGACTACTTTTCAATTCAATGTTCTAGTTCCAACTTTTTTTGCTTCCAGTATTTTGGGACTGTTTTTATTTTTTAATTATTATTTTTATATTTTAATTATTATAGCTAAATATTAGAAAAAAAATAGTTCTCTATTAAAAATGTTTACTTACCTTATATATCTCAGTTGTTGACAGTGATAAAAACTTCGTCGCTACTTTAATTAGGCGTCTGAATAACAAGTTTATCAATATGTGGTTTCCTGAATCGGGACATTTAGCGACAACTATTTCGTAAGTATGAGTAGATATTAGCATATATTTCAAAATATAGATATAAGTTTATTATTTGTTAGAAATCAATCGGTATCAAAAACGTTTAAGTGGAAGGAACACCCATATAAGGGTTCGTCTTATGAGAACACAGGTAAATAGTTGTTTTTGTTGTAGTTATTATTTTAATAAAAAATTGTTACAGGTACTGTGGATATATGGTAGATCAGGCGATACTTTAGCAGAAGGCTCCCACTTTTTAAAAGATTTAGTTGGATGGCAAATAGGGCACACCATCAGTTTATTAGGTATCCTTCTTTTCTGTGTCCCATTATAACAAGGTTTTAAAGAGACTGGCTTTTTACTAGCCTGTTTAGATTAAAAATACACCTCTCTTAAGTAATTCTCTTTATTTATAAAAGATCTATAAATATATAAAAGTTTTAATATTTATACAAGTGAGAAACAAGACATCTCTAAACATACAAAAAAAGTCAACAGTAATATATAATGACGAATACAAAAAGTCAACAATCAAATATATGATGCAAAATAAAAATTTCTTGCAAGTGTTTCTAATAAAAAACAAGACAATATACAGAAAAAATTTAATATTTCTTGCAAGTGTTCCTCTATAAAGAGTTTGAACGAAAGGCAGTTATATTTATTATTCTAACAACCCAAAAGTAGTTATATTTCTTTCAAGAGGAAAAAAGGAGTTAATGTTCAAAACGTGTTTTTCAAATGGTTATATCATATAATACTTTGCTATGACAGATACTCAAAGCGTTTGTTTCCTACAACGAATTGTATAAAGCTAACAAAGGCTTTATCCTTTTATCCACCGTAACAGAGGTATTGACCCGCAATAAAATCAGAATTGTGTTGTCTAAGGTGATATCTATAACTCTCTAAAATCCCCATGGAATTGTGTCAATAAATTTTGAATTATTCATCATACGTCTCTTCTTGAAATCCATTCTAAATGTTTTACTAACGCGTTTTCTGGTTTCCAGTTCTTTAGATACAACGTTTCGGGAGATCTGATCAAAACGTAATTCAACTTTCTCTGTTAAACCCTCAATAATGTCCTGCATAGAATTTTTATTTAATGTCAAACTGTTTTCGTAGTTCAATGTGAATCCCTTAATTTTTGTTACTTCATTATCCTTTATGGTTTTATAATAATAACTTTTAGGACCTGTTGATAGCCATATACAAATATAATCATCGGTTCCTAATTCGTCAGACCAGTCGCCAAGTTTTGAACCTGTTGGTATTGTGTTAGAGCCGTCGTCTATATATACGATCCAATCGGTATCGTAATACATTAGAGCCTCTCCTAAACGATCCAACATGTCATATAGTCTAAGACGGGCATTTGAAGTAGTAAAAGAAGCGACAAAAATATTCGTGGAAGTAGAATCTTCGTAAAACAAATCTTTGTATTTGTAAGTTACCTGAGCCATCTCGTCTCCGAGAAATAAGCAGTTGGAGATCTCTATTTTATGGTTTAATAATATGTTATGCCAGTCTTTTAAAGACACCACATATGCAGTTTGAGACATGTTACGCCTTTGTCCAAATTTCTCCCACAAGCTGTTTAAGCAGATTTTAGAAATTTGTCGCATGCCTGGGTTAACTTTAATTTTGTCAATGTCCAAATCAATACCCAGCTGTTCTTTGATTGCCTCTGCGTAAGCTTCATTGGTTTCATAAGTATGAGGACTTGTTTGTAATTTAATTTTCATAAAATCGTTGATGTAGCCTTTAAATAAATCAGTCGTTTGTTGCTTGAAATGCCACACCTCATCTACATTCAAAATTTTGTACCCTTTTTCTAAAGCCTTATTAATTTCCAGAGTTGTCCAGGTGCCTGTAAACCATCTTTCTTTGTCTGTATGGTTGCAAGTCGGTGTTTCTTTTAAAATACAAGTACGACATAGTGCAAATGTTAGTTTGGTTGTTTTAACAGGTAAAACTGGATGGTATAACTTTCTTGGAGCTAGCACCGTGCATTCTAATAGACCGAACCAAGCAGGATCGTATGTTTCAGGCTTAAATATTTTAATAGGGTGTCATACGGGATAAGGATCAATAACGAAAGTCTGTTATATTTATTATTCCTACAAACTAAAAGCAATTATATTCCTTGCAAGAGGAAAAGGCTGAGAACTTGTTGCTGGAGAACGTTATTAGACACGGTAGCGGTCATCACAGGGTTTCGAACACATTGTTGGCTCATCATCATATATCATGGCAGAATATTCCAAATTTTACAGTATTATAAATTTATATTGTTTTTTTTAATCGAGTAGTTTCTGGCCGTTTTTCAATTCAATGTTCTAGTTCCATCTTTTGTTGCTTCCAGTATTTTGGGACTGCTTTCTATTTTTTAATTATTATAGTTAAATAATCTATTAGAAAAAACAGCTCTCTTAAAATAAGGTAAATTACGTATGTCTGTGTCTCAAGGGAAGTATGTTGACGTCTTATGGTTTTGACGATATTTTGAAAAAAGCCACCGTTGTTTATCTTGCAAAAAAACTTCCGGTGTGACACACCAATGAAATAATTTAGTCAAGTGCGAGTTGGACTCGCATACTTAGGGTTCCGTACCACCTTCAAGATTCGAATATTCCAGTTTCAGACAAGCAGGGAATGAGTGCATTTTCTTATACTTACCCTTATATCTTTTAAAGGAAGCGTTTTAAATTTATAAAAAATATACACTTTGATTTTCCACACATAGACTTTTTATTTTATCTGCTTCAGTTTTCGCTTGATTTTTATCACAATACATATGTATATAATTTTCTAATTTGGCCTCCAAAAAATAACATTAGAGTTTTATTTTACTAATAAACTTTCAGAAATGCCTTTTATAATCTACTGTCTGAGTTTTGAGGTTCTGTAGGTTGGAAGAAAAACGGCAAAATAGGTCAAAGTTTAAATTATAAGTTATTAAATCTGTTATTCAAATTATTTAAAAATATAAATAAAATATATTTTTCAAATTTTAAATAGTTTAGTTTCTAAAGTGGGAATTAAGTCCATGTTTAATATTTTTAATATCTTTTATACAAATGAGTTAAAAATATGATATATTTGTAATTCACATAATGTGCCTTTTATCTGATATATTACATGATGCGTTTAAAAATTGAATCTTTATTTTCCATTTAATTGTATAATTTGTCCCTAAAATTACTATGGGGGTTTTCTAGTAATTTATTTTCCGTTTAATTCTAATATTTGGAGGCCAAATAATAGAATTAGGTATTTTTTTCATATTTTTCCTATAAACAAAAAATGAGGTCTTAGAGTTTGGGGAATAACGGGGAGAATGGGTAATTTTTTTTAAAAAATTTTTAATATATTTTAAAATATTCATTTTAAACAAATTAAAAAATATATATATTTGTACCTATTCCTCATAATGATTTGGGATTTGATATATTACATGACCCGTTAGAAACAATTATAATTTTTTATTTTCCATTTAATTTATAATTTGCCCCCCAAAATGAATATTAGGGGTTTCTTCTTATTTTTCCAGTAAAGTTCAGGTGAGGGGCTATACTTCCAGTTTTCAAAATTTTTCAGAGATAAGGGGGGGAATGGGTAAAACTTTTTATATTTATGTTAATATCTTTTAATTAATTTATTTTATAAATATGGAAAAATATGTTTATTTTCTTCATCATGAGCCCTTTCATTTGATATATAACATGATGGGTTAGAAACAATTTTAATTTTCCATTTAATTCTATAATTTGCCCCCCCCCAAAATAAATATTAGGGGTTTTTCCTTAATTTTCCAGTAAAGTTCAGGTGAGGGGCTATACCTCCATTTTTTTGTCAAAATTTTCCAGCTTGATTGTTTCGGAGATAAGGGGGGGAATGGGTACATTTTTTTATATTTTTGTTAATATCTTTTAATTAATTTATTTTAAAAATATGAAAAATATATTTGTTTTCGTCGTAATGAGCCCTTTTCATTTGATATATAACATGATGGGTTAGAAACAATTTTAATTTTAATTTTCCATTTAATTCTATAATTTGCCCCCCCCCCAAAATTAAAGTATTAGGTTTCTCCTTAAATTTTCCAGAAAAGTTCAGGTGAGGGGAACCTCCATTTGTTTTGTCAAAACTTTACGTTCCAGCTTATGGTTTCGGAAGATAAGGGGGGGAATGGGTAACATTTTTGGTATATTTTTGTTAATATCTTTTTAAATTAATTTATTTTAAAAATCTGAAAAAAATATATTTCTGTTCCGTCAGTAATGAGACCTTTCATTTGATATATAACATGATGCGTTTAGAAACAATTTTAAATTTTATATTTTTCTATAATTTGCCCCCCAAAATTCCATGGTTTCTCCTTAATTTTTCTGTAAAGTTGCAACGCTCTATATTTTTCTATTTTTTTCATTTTAGGCTCATTATCGGAGATAAATTAAGAAGTACCCCTTAAATCAAATTTTTTCTTTACGATATGTACTCCTGATCGGGTCACCAAACTATACATTGATACCAAATTTCAACCTCTTCCGTACAGTAGTTTAGGAGAAAATGGCAGTGATGTGACAGAGGCAGAAATCCTGAGTGATATTATAAGGGTATCCGTATATTGTATATACGGAACCCTAAAAACATGTTGGTTGTTTCGTGTTATTCTGTGTTTAAAGTTTTTATAAAAGCATTAGAGATTTTTTAAAAAAGGTTTAATTCTGTCGAGTACCGAGAAAAGTTACGTGTTAGTCGTACCACAGTGATAGTTTTACTGTGTTCTAGAAGGGTAAGTTTATTATATTTTAATAGTAGTTGTAGGAGATCAAAAGTGGTTTGTAATACCTACCTCTTAGGAACATTTTGAAAGCATTTAAAAAAAAAATCAAATTAATTTGGCCTGTGATGTTTTTATAGAATATGTAAAACAGACTGAAGATTCTAAGTATGATTATTGTTTGGTATATTTTCGGTGAAGCAACCTTTTTACTGCTTTCAAGAACACATCTTTTGATCGCTATGTAATAATTTTCCACTTTAAAAATTTTTGATAAAAGAACCAAAATAAAACAATTATATTTTGAAAATAATATATACTGTAAAAAAAGTAACAGTAAATTAAAATTAAAAGCAAACCACTTCATTTTATAACTTAAAACCCAAAGGGTTACAACGGGTGGTGTAACTTCATACCTTCGGATGGGTTAATCATGACCAATGGATGTTCAATATCTTGTAGAATGGACTTTACGCAGGGATAGAGATTTGAAATTCTATAACAAAAGATTTATTATATATACATGAGGGAATAAATAAATCGTTTAAATAAATCATTTTTAAATAGTTTGATTAAATAGATCGTTTTGAAAAAATTTTTAGCATTATTTATACAAAACTTTTACAGATATCATAAAGACTTACTGCATAGGGGGTCCTCTCTAGGGTCATGCGCAACCTACCTAGTGACTGCTTCCATCTGTAAAAACATAAACTTTTACCTCCACAAAAACACACCATTACAACTTACTCTTTGAAAAGTTCGTTAGAAATTGCATGAAACAGAAGCTTTTTCTCATTTTATATGCAAGGTTAATACCAATAGAAAAACCGCAAATTAGTACAGTTTCTTATCATGAACCTACTCGTACTAGTCAAATGGGAAATGATGAAAATATGCTCTTACTGTGACAACCTGTAAAACCAAACAGCCTCTCTTACCATGTACGTAAACATATTTGTTGCAAATTTTACAAAAGTAGGACCATATGTAAGATAAAAAGGAACTGTTATGTTTTATTAAATAGAGTTAATATTTGTTGTGAATTTTGCAAAAAATTGAAGTGCGTGTAAACTAAAAAGAAGGAATTTTCATATTTTCTCTCCCCTCTGACCTGTGAGAAATGTCTGCTTTTTGTTTGTAAAGCTTGTTTGTAAAAAATAATGAATTACTTTTTTAAAACAATTATTTTTTTTCATGTGAGCACCTCGCATATAGCAACTTTTATGTGGTTAACGTGCGAACTTTGTGGGGAAAGACATTATGTAAAACATTCTTTTTCAAACAACTTAGGCGGTTATAAATGTCACGTGTGCCGTACAGGTAGTATTCCTTCATACAACAAGCATGAAAAGGTCGTCAGGAGGTTAAAAAAACGATCTTCTATACCAGAAAAAATGCGTAGAAATCCTCATAAATAGAAATGTACTGTTTGTAAATTATATGCTTGTAAGTTATGTTATTTGAAAAATATACCAAAAAAAAGCTTCCTAAAAATGTAAGTTCATCACTTTTTTTCGTTTTAGAATGGGTGATTGGTCTTTAAATTTGTTAAAATCAAAATTCGTTAAGAAATTCGAGACCCATCAGTTTATATACCAACTGTGTTTAAATCAACCAACCGATAAAAAGTAGGAGGAGCATTCTTTTCAGAAAAGGATCGTTTGCTAGCCGTCTTAGAGGGGGGCTTGAGTAAAGCTAAAAACCAGGCAAACTATGTTAACGGAGATAAAATCAGAATTGTTGCTCAAAATCCAAAGTTTAACACCGCCATTTCAACAAAAACTAGTAGTGATTCTGATTTTACACAATTATCCAATAGAATTGAAGAGATCTTAACATCTGATAGAGACGTTGATATTACGGAAACGACTTTTGACATTCAAATTTTAAAAATACTCTGATTGTTCATATAATATAACTATAAATTTCAAGTTTCTTTTGCATATGTGAATTTCTTCATCTTTTCAGGAAATGTTTCTCGCATCATTGCAAAAATTAAGTTTAAGACGTATTTGTTCAAGTATAATAGACTTACCTGGGTTTATCGGGCAATCTCCATTACCCTGAGGGTTAACTGAACAAGTCATTAAACATTATCCTATGTATAAATGGGATAAAATTCTATTTTCCAATACACAGGAAGACTTTCAGATTACTAGTGTTTAACAGAATTTTGAATTTGTATTAGATATCACCCCCCCCCAACTACGTTCTCTTTTAATAAACGGTCTACATTTAGAGGAGTACGCTAATTACAATCATTATTGCGTGTGGTACAATCATTTCCAACTTGAAAAAAATATAAGCTAGGAGTGAGTAAGAGTTGCTTTCAACTATTAACCATGTCTTTCTTATGGGTTTATAAAAAAATAGATTTTCACTTTGAATACTCTCACGAAGTTGTTCAAGCTAGTTAATTATACATTTTATATAGTAACAGAAAAAACTGGTGTCAATGTTGTTTTTGCAACCTCTTTTCGATCTAAAGAGTCGGTATTTTTGTGAACTAGATTTACATTGTAGTGGTAAAAGAAAGAGGTTTACCGACGATGATGATGATGATGAGATTTAAAATGAGGTAAATGCACAGTTTGATAAACTTTCTAGAAGTCATTACCGTACCGTACCGAGCTGTATTTTGATCCAATCTAGACATTTCCAACAGTTCAGAGAAATGTTTTTTTCTCTTTCATCTTGTCTTTAAAATTGTGTTTTAGACATCAGACTTTTTTCAAGCTTATATCTTTAAATGTTTTGACTAAAATAACCATCTTCAACTGTTTTTACCCAGCGTATTTTTATTCCCGAGCAAATTAGAGTTTTTATTTTCTCTAAATTTTCCGGTTTAGACAACAGACATTTTTCATTTTCTAGAATGGCTTGGTCCGTAGACAAAGTTGGTAGCAGATAGATATGTTAGGAAATTCAATACTTATTTGACAACTTTTCAGGTGCTTTGTAAGGGACAATCAGGAGGCTCTCTTACTTCTAAGAGGTTGTTTGATATTTTCCAGGACGGTCTTGATAGAGCTAAAAACGATGCAAACTATGTTAACGGTGATAAAATCAGAATTATTGCTTACAACGAAAATTTTAACAACCCCGTGTCCACAAAAACCTCGACAAACGTGAACTTTGACGGTCTGCTAAATAGAATTGAGGACATTTTAACATCTGATAATACAGTACAGCTAGACAACACAACGTTCGATATACAAATTTTTAAAATACCTCGTGGTTCAGGACGTAGTACCATTTTAAATTTGGCATCTGATAGACGTACTAAACGCTGCATTACAAGCATTAAAAGTAAGGATACTCTTTGTGTACCGAGAGCGATTGTTACAGCCATGACCTACCACACGAACACAATTTTGAACAAAACATTAAACAAAAGACAAATAATTCTTTGTCGGCAAAACAGTCGTATTCAAAAACAGTTAGCAGACGAACTATGTAAGAGGTTAGGAGGTAATTACGATAACGGCTTTACCTTAGATGACATTAAACAAGCCGAAGAACTGCTGGATGTTCAAATTAAAATAGTTTGTGCGGAAAGCATCATATATTCGGGGCCGGAAAAAGACACAAAATTGTATTTGTACAAGCAGAAAAACCATTTTGATGTTCTCAATAGTTTGAAAGCATTTTACGGACGTGGCTATTATTGTTATCAATGGGATACCGGGTACAACAACAAAAGAGTACATAAATGTAAGAAGGATCCCATTTGTGAACTATGCTGTATGCCTAAACACGACTTTGCTACTAGAAACAAAATACATTGTCAAAAATGTAACAGATTTTGTTTCAACGAGGATTGTATGGATAACCACACCTCTGTTTGTGCTAAGCTGCACAAGTGTACAGGCTGTAACAAAGTTATTGATCGTCTGAAAAATCCATGCTTGTGGCATTACTCACTGTCGCAATTGTGATGAATTTGTTAAGACTGATCACGAGTGTTATATGATTCGTAAACACCCCAAAGGAGGAAAATGTTCCTTGTGTTTGTAATAAACAAAGTACCAACGAAAATGAATGGTATGTAGCACATAAAAAAACTCATAATATTTGTACACAACCTTGTACTTGTAATGGCCTGTCGACAGAAAAAATCATGCCATGTACCTACACTGAAAGTTATATTTTCTTCGACTATGAAGCAATACAGGATACCGGAAAACACATTGCAAACTTGATAATAGCTCATGATTTTGAAGTCGAAAAATATACTTTTAAAGATAATAACGAGTTTTGTAAATGGCTTATATCAAAGCAACACAAAAAGTATACAGCTATCGCCCATAATGCTAAAAGTTACGATTCATATTTTTTGTTGAAATACTGCGTTGAAAACACAATTAAGCCGTACACAATTTACAGTGGTTCAAAATTAATATTGTTGGAGGTTCCTAGTATCAGACTGAAAATAATTGACAGCTCAAGTTTCGTTGCCGGTCCTTTAGCTGCCTTTCCAAAAACATTTGATTTAACTGAACTGAAAAAAGGATATTTTCCACATTATTTTAACACACCTGAAAACCAAAATTACGTAGGTCCTGTACCTGATATACAATATTATGGTGTAAACAGCATGAAAGATACCAAACAACCTGGCAAGAAAATTGAACAAATTGAACGAATTTTTAGAATGGCATGCTGAAAGAAGAGCTGAAAATTACATTTTTGATTTTAAGAAAGAATTACTTACAGTCATACTGTGACTCTGATGTCGATATACTACGAAGGGGGTGTTTGGTGTTTCGTAATTGTTTTTTAGAAATTGCTAACATTGACCCCTTTCAATACTTGACTATAGCAGGTGTATGTATGGCTATTTATCGTTCAAAATACTTGCCCAAAGATACAATAGCTGTTGTCAAAGAAGACAAAAAAGACATGTACAGCAAAGAGTCCATAATGGGGCTAAGTCAATTTCCTAACGTACAACATGCTTTGAATGGCGGTAGAAACGAAGTAGTTATTTGCGGATCACCTGTGGATGGTTTCGACAAGAAAACAAACACCATTTACCAGTTTCATGGTTGTTTTTATCACGGCCACCCTGAATGTACAAAACCTGATGCGCTAAACCCTGTTAATAAAGAGAAAATGGATGATGGATACAAGAAAACTACACGCAGAACACAACAGTTACGTGACGCAGGCTACAACGTTGTTGAAATGTGGGGGTGTAAATTTACACCGAAAGGTACAACATATAACTTTGCTGAACCACTAAACCGAGAGATTCTTTCTACGGTGGTAGAACAGGAGCTACAAAATAAAAGGTCACAGCTTGTAAGATACGTTATATTGATGTAGTATCTTTCTATCCAACAGTACAATATTTTGATCCTTATCCCGTAGGACACCCTATTAAAATATTTAAGCCTGAAGCATACGATCCTGCTTGGATCCAAGAACCAAACTAACATTTGCACTATGCCGTACTTGTATGTTAAAAGAAACACCGACTTGCAACCATACAGGCAAAGAAAGATGTTTTATTGGCACCTGGACAACTCTGGGAATTAATAAGGCTTTGGAAAAATGGTACAAAATTTTGAATATAGATGAGGTGTGGCATTTCAAGCAACAAACGACTGATTTATTTAAAGGCTACATCCACGATTTTATGAAAATTAAATTACAAACAAGTCCTCATACTTATGAAACCAATGAAGCTTACGCAGAGGCAATCAAAAAACAGCTGGGTATTGATTTGGACATTGACAAAATTAAAGTTAACCCAGGCATGCGACAAATTTCTAAAATCTGCTTAAACAGCTTGTGGGGGAAATTTGGACAAAGGCGTAACATGTCTCAAACTGCATATGTGGCGTCTTTAAAAGAATGACATAACATATTATTAAACGATAAAATAGAGATCTCCAACTGCTTATTTCTCGGAGATAAGATGGCTCAGGTAACTTACAAATACAAAGATTTGTTTTACAAAGATTCTACTTCCACGAATATTTCAAATGCCCGTCTTAGACTATATGACATGTTGGATCGTTTAGGAGAGGCTATAATGTATTACGATACCGATGGAATCGTATATATAGACAACTGCTCTAACACAATACCAACAGGTTCAAAACTTGGCGACTGGTCTGACGAATTAGGAACCGATGATTATATTTGTATATGGCTATCAACAGTTCCTAAAAGTTATTATTATAAAACCATAAAGGATAATGAATTAACAAAAATTAAGGGATTCACCTTGAACTACGAAAACAGTTTGACATTAAATAAAAATTCTATGCAGGACATTATTGAGGGTTTAACAGAGAAAGTTGAATTACGTTTTGATCAGATCTCCCGAAACGTTGTATCTAAAGAACTGGAAACCAGAAAACGCGTTAGTAAAACATTTAGAATGGATTTCAAGAAGAGACGTATGATGAATAACTCAAAATTTATTGACACAATTCCATGGGGATTTTAGAGAGTTATAGATATCACCTTAGACAACACAATTCTGATTTTATTGCGGGCCAATACCCCTGTTATTTTTTTTGTGTACAGTGGATAAAAGGATAAAGCCTTTGTTAGCTTTATACAATTCGTTGTTGGAAACAAACGCTTTGAGTACCTGTCATAGCAAGTATTATGTGATATAACCATTTGAAAAACGGGTTTTGAACATTAACTCCTTTTTTCCTCTTGAAAGAAATATAACTACTTTTGGTTTGTTAGAATAATAAATATAACTGCCTTTCGTTCCAACTTTTTATAGAGAAACACTTGCAAGAAATATTAAATTTTTTCTGTATATTGTCTTGTTTTTTATTAGAAACACTTGCAAGAAATTTTTATTTTGCATCATATAGTTGATTGTTGACTTTTTTGTATTCGTCATCATATATTACTGTAGACTTTTTTGTCTTGTTTTTATTTTAATTTTTTGTATTCGTCATTATATATTACTGTAGACTTCTTTTGTATGTTTAGAGATGTCTTGTTTCTCACTTGTATGAATATTGAAACTTTTATATATTTATAGATCTTTTATAAATAAAGAGAATTACTTAAGAGAGGTGTTTGTTTCCTTATTCCGTAAGGATTTTTAATCTAAACAGGCTAGTAAAAAGCCAGTCTCTTTAAAACCTTGTTATAATCGGACACATATAAGAAAGATACCTAATAAACTGATGGTGTACCATTTTGCCATACAACTAAATCTTTTAAAAAGTGGGAGCCTTCTGGCAAAGTATCGCCTGATCTACCATATATCCACAGCACCTGTAACAATTTTTTATTAAAATAATAACTACAACAAAAAAAAAACGATTTACCTGTGTTCTCATAAGATGAACCCTTATACGAGTGTTCCTTCTACTTAAACGTTTTTGATACAGATTGATTTCTAAAAAATAATAAAATTATATCTATATTTTAAAATATATGCTAATACCTACTCATACTTATGAAATAGTTGTCGCTAAATGTCCAGATTCAGGAAACCACATATTGATAAACTTGTTATTCAGACGCCTAATTAAAATAGCGACGAAGTTTTTATCACTGTCAACAACTGAGATATATAAGGTAAGTAAACATTTTTATTAGAGAACTATTTTTTTCTAATATTTAGCTATAATAATTAAAATATAAAAATAATAATTAAAAAATAAAAAACAGTCCCAAAATACTGGAAGCAACAAAAGTTGGAACTAGAACATTGAATTGAAAAGCGGCCAGAAACTACTCGATTAAAAAAAACAATATAAATTTATAAAACTGTAAAATTTTGAATATTCTGCAATGATATATGATGATGAGCCAACAATGAGTTCGAAACCCTGTGATGAGCGCTACCGTGTCTAATAACGTTCTCCAGCAACAAGTTCTCAGCCTTTTCCTCTTGCAGGGAATATAATTGCTTTTAGTTTGTAAGAATAATAAATATAACAGACTTTGTAGTAGACTGATGTTTTCTCTTTGATGGTTAAAGTTTTGAGTACCTGTCTTAAAAACAAGATTTATGAATGTTAGAAACAAACGCTTTGAGTACCTGTCTTAGAAAAAATTTATGTACCGGTGTTGTTGTTAGAAACAAACACTTTGAGTATCTGTCTTAGAAAAAAGATTTATGTATGTTAGAGCCAAACGCTTTGAGTACCTGCCTTAGAAAAATTTTATGTATGTTAGAAACAAACACTTTGAGTACCTGTCTTAGAAAAGATTTGTTTGTACTGACTTCTGTCTTAAAAAAAGTTATATGTGATAGAAACATTTGTTTGTTGTAAACTGATGTTTTCTCTTTGATGACTAAAGTTTTGAGCACCTAGAAAAAACGCTTTGAGTACATAGAAAAGATTTGTAGATTTGTTTATTACTACCGCTGGCTTAGAAAAAGTTATATATTTATTCCCACTATCACATTTCCAACATTCCTGGTTTATACTTTTTGCTACGGATTTGTTTCAAACCGTTTGTAGCAACAGTTTCTAGCATTTGTAGTGGCTTTGTTTAAACTCACCAGTCATTTCTACGGTTGCTGTCGTTTCTACGGCCCTAGCATTTGTAAGGGTTTCCAACATTTCTACCCTTTGCAACGCCCTTACTTCAACCATTCAATTATTTCTAACGGTTTCAGTCGTTTTTACAGGCAACCTGTATCCAACCACCGTTTCTAGGGTTCCTGTCGTTTCTACGGACCTAGCTTTTGTAGTGGATTCAACCATTTCTACTGTATCAGTCGTTTCTACGTGCCGTTTCTAGCTTTTGTAGTGGCTCTATCCATTTCTAGCAACGATTTCTACTGTCCCAGTCGTTTCTACGGGACGTTTCTAGCTTTTGTAGAGGTTCCAACCATTTCCAGCAGCGATTTCTTCTGTCCCCGTCGTTTCTACGTGCCGTTTCTAGCTTTTGTAGTGGCTCTAACTATTTCTAGCAGCGATTTCTAAGGTTCTAGTCGTTTCTACGGGACGTTTCTAGCTTTTGTAGTGGCTCCAACCATTTCTACCAGCGATTTCTAAGTTTCTAGTCGTTTCTACGGGACATTTCTAGCTTTTATAGTG
This sequence comes from Octodonta nipae, assembly GCA_034190945.1. Classification (NCBI taxonomy): domain Eukaryota; kingdom Metazoa; phylum Arthropoda; class Insecta; order Coleoptera; family Chrysomelidae; genus Octodonta; species Octodonta nipae. Next base: position 67,044,813 of record CM067223.1, on the reverse strand, counting down.
GCTCCAACCATTCTACCAGTGATTTCTAAGTTTCTTGTCATTTCTACGGGACATTTCTAGCTTTTGTAGCGTCTCCAACCATTTCTAGCATTGATTTCTGAGTTTCTAGTTGTTTCTACGGGACATTTCTAGCTTTTGTAGTAGCTCCAACCATTTCTACCAGCGATTTCTACTATCCCATTCATTTCTACGGGACGTTTCTAGCTTCTGTAGAGGTTCCAACCATTTCTACCAGCGATTTCTGCTGTCCCAGTCGTTTCTACGGGCCGTTTCTAGCTTTTGTAGCGGCTCCAACCATTCTACCAGCGATTTCTACTGTCTCAGTCATTTGTACGGGCTGTTTCTAGCTTTTGTAGATGCTCAAACCATTCTACCAGCCGTTTCTACTGTACCAGTCGTTTCTACGGGACGTTTCTAGCTTTTGTAGCGGCTCCAACCATTCTACCAGTGATTTCTACTGTCCCAGTCGTTTCTACGGGCTGTTTCTAGCTTTTGTAGATGCTCCAACCATTCTACCAGCCGTTTCTACTGTACCAGTCGTTTCTACGGGACGTTTCTAGCTTTTGTAGCGGCTCCAACCATTCTACCAGCGATTTCTACTGTCCCAGTCGTTTCTACGGGCTGTTTATAGCTTTTGTAGATGCTCCAACAATTCTACCAGCCGTTTCTACTGTCCCAGTCGTTTCTACGGGACGTTTCTAGCTTTTGTAGTGGCTTCAAACATTCTACCAGCCGTTTCTACTGTCCCAGTCGTTTCTACGGGACGTTTCTAGCTTTTGTAGCGGCTCCAACCATTCTACCAGCCGTTTCTACCCTTTGTAAGGTCCTACTTCAACCTTCCAATCATTTCTAACAACCCTTTGCAGCCATTTCTGCCATTTGTGCCTTTTTTAGTCATTTGCAACGTTCCCGTACCAGTCATTTTCAACATTTGTAGTGGTTCCAACCATTTCTCCAACGGTATTCTTTCTGAATTACCCACCGCTCGATACAAAATCCAACGATTCAAGTCGCAATTATCATTCCTCATTTACGTATTTATTTTTTACATTATTAGCTACCATTATCTTTTCAATGAAAACCACATCTTCTTTTATAATTAAAGATTTCCGTGTTTGGAATCAACCAGTCACCGCATTTTCACCCAGTGCTCGAGTTTCGCTTGTTTATCGGTACACCAACATGCTGTTGTGGTTTCGTTTATCTTTTGTTATTGCCTTCGTTGAATCTGAATTATTTTATTATTTGTAATGAAATGCTAATTACCAAATATTTGGGAACCTATTAATTATTTACGATGCATTTTCGGTACATTTTTTGCTTAAAATTACCAAATTATCTATATTAAGAGATTTAACGCCCGGACTAGGTGTCCCCGAGGCCCTGGTTTAGCCGACGAAAGCAGAGACCCGAACATTTATTTCCTTCCGTAAGTTCAAAATACGTTTTGTTCATCCACTATCCCAATCACTGAATATGTTCTTAAGATGTATTTCGCCACTATCCCGATACAGTATGTGTTCCCTGCAACGGCCGATGCACTCGGCACGAGCCAGTCCTTTTCCCCATACTTCGAATGACGTCACGACGCACCACCCCGATGGAAGCGTCCGGCCGATTCCCGATCGCCAGCCAGCGAATTCTCTACGCACCGCATGCCATCGCATTCCCTAAGCACCGCTTTACGCCAGCCACCGCGTTCCCGACCCCGCGCACCCCCGACCGCCCCCGTTCCTCCCGCGTACTGATGCAACCGACCACCGCTATCCCTACGATGCACCCCCGTTCCCAACCAACGTTCGACGCGCCCTCCCCCCACGCCCGACAGAAGTCCTGATGCCTCCTCCCTGAAGTCCCGTTAGGTTAACCTCCTTGCCGTTAGGTACGAGCTTGAGGTTAGTGACCCCGCAGATCACGTGGTTTTTTCTGCCAAGTGTCCCACCCTCTACTAACACCTTCTATCACTTTCCTTTGTGATTTTGTTTGATATAACTAAACACCCTATGTATTATCGCACCAAATAGCAATTTAGAGCTTGACATGTGTTGTCAATAAATTTTTTATTAGGCCGGGAGTAGGTGACACCAAAAGGACCGTCTTCGTAAAATAGAATTTTCATTTAAATAGGTATTTGCCTGGTATGCAAACAAAATGAGCTTGGTTCTTATTGATTTAAGGAGCCGAAAATACTATTCTTTACTACCTATATGCTTGAGATGTACATAGAAAATTTTCAGATTCGCAATCAAACCTTCCAAGGCCTAGAATTACCGCACTATTACGGTGGAATTAAAATATTTATGAGGAAACTAGCGGACCCGACAGACCTCGTCCTGTCAAAAAGATTTGTAATGTGGCAGTTTTTTGCTCCTACCTATTTTATAGTCGGGGCAAAAAATGCTCCTGAACAGAATCGTCACCCTGCTGATAGGGCGGTGTGAATAAAAAATAATTAAATAAAACATATATAAGCATTTAAAAGTAATAGCTTTATTGTTAATCATGTCAATCATAATTATTAATAAAATTCAGTTTTATTTTCATTGTAGTGCTTTGTGATATACGATGTTTTTTGTTTGATTACTTACATACATTTGACCATGTGAGAAACATGAAGTTTCCAGATTAATACCACAAACACTTAATGATTGCCCCTGGGACTTGTTTATGGTCACATCAAAAGCAAGCCGCACTGGAAACTGTAGTCGCTTAAACTCAAATAGCACATCAGTCGGCAAATCGACATCGACAGTTTGTTTTTCTTTCAATTTTCAACTTTTCTTTAATTTGATATGACTTGAAGTCAAATCTTTTAAGCCATACCAATGTTTTATGTATTTTTATGTCGCGTGCCGAAAGTAAAACAAAAGAAATAATATCGCGAAGCCGACCAAATTGAAAATCAGTACTAATGATCTATTACATTTTGTGACTATTCAATTTGGTCGGGTCCGCGATATCACTTTTGTTCTTAGATCATGTACTTTCTGGAGATAGCCTGGAGTGCATAAATGTCGTAGTAATACTAAGGAGAGAGAGAGAGGGCAATAGAGAGGGCCAGAGCCCATTTCATTCGGTTGGGAGCTGCTTCCAATGAAATACGTTCAGCATGTTGTTCATTGGCTGCTTGCACCCACTAAGTGAAATAGCCTCTTACTGCCTCTATTGCCCCCTCTTTCTAGCGTTGCCACGATTTTATGCTTGACAGGCTATATCTAGATGGTAAATGATCTAAGCTTTTGTTGAGTTTCGGAACGAGACATTAAATCCTCCAATGATGTATTCTGTGCTCCAACCATAGAGGTATTATTATACGTAGAGTGAATTAGGTATGGGCGTTACTGTAAGTGGCAGTGTAATAACAATAGAAAGAGAAAGACAATATCAGTGTGCGCTTGCTATGTGTATACTTTACCAATAGTAGGCGTCACCACTGACACTGACCAATCAGAAACGACCTGCTTATTTTCTCTCTCTTTCTATTGATATTACATGAATTTCGCTACTTCACGTGCTCTAGAGTATTAACCTCTTTGGCTCCAACGCACACACGCACACTATTTTGATAGATATGATTGAATTTGAACTTTGTAGAGCGGTAATAAATTGCAAATTGACTCTTTGACGTTAGGAACACACCTACATGGCTTAGACAACAGTGAGTGCTTGTAATTTAATATGAACTTTATGCAATAGCAATAAAGCTCAAATTGACTCTACGTTTTAGTTAGAAAACGTTTGTATGGGAAAAAGAAAAGTGCCCTTTTTAGGATTTTGCCGGCAATTATTAGAATTTTTCTCGCCATAAAAATCATCCTTGAACTTCAACGAACATTAAAAAAAAAAGAATAGGCCAAATTGGTCCAGGCGTTGTTGAGTTAGGCGCTTATCAACACATTTTGCGATTCATTTTTATTTTATAGATGTCCGTTTCGTCAATTCGATGAATTTTTGGCGATTTTCACGTCATAGAAAAGTATATGAGACCACCTAGGATATTCCTAATAGATTATTCAAACAGTACAAACCCGTAGCCAGCGGGGTCTGGGGGTTGAAACCAGAATTTTTGGAATGTTTGGTTTCAAGATGTTTTTTCAATTCTTTTAACAAAATATACATTTGTATTAATCATGTTCCCGAAAAATTTCACGGCCTTGAAACAGAATAAATTTGAAAAATATATTTATATAATTTTATATTCTTTTATCTTGAAATACATGAACCAAAATATACATTTTTGCAGTCCTAATCAGCCCATCACCAATCAAAAAATTATCCAACGATTACTAATATATAAGGACCTGACACTTTCGTATACCTACAACCGAAAAGGTTGAAGCATGAGACAACCATAATAAGAGACACAGATAATTAATTAATTGAAAGTCTTGAGGTCAAGCCTTGTATAGTAGTATGTACCGAAACATGGAATCTTGACCATTATTAAGTATTTTAATATAACTAGTTATAAAATATACTATAACAAGGGTGATATAAATAACTCGGATGGTGTGGTAATTTACATAAAAGACAACATAACTAATAAAATAGGTAGATTAAACCTACTTAACTCGACTATAAACTTAGAAAATAATACCAAAATGGAAATATCAGCGGTTTATAGGTGTCATGATTTACCAAAAGATGAATTCATAACAGAATTAAAGGCTTTTATGATTATGAAAAAAAGAATAAAGAACCATTTAATAATTGGTGACTTTAATATTGTTTTAATTAAAACTGATAACTTGAGCTATGAGCATTTAAATAATTGTTTAGAGAATGGTTTCATGCCGGCTTTTCACACAATTACCAGACCATCTGATTTAAATAGTTCAACGGGTACATGTATTGATAATATATTCATCAAAACGAACACTATAGAAGCTAAAGCTATTAAGCTATCAAATTTGTTCAATGACCACTATCCTCTTTTTGTTTCAATTAATAAATGTATAAACAAAGAGATCACTAAAATTGTCAAACCAATAAATTATAAGAAATTAGTAGAAATAGATAGAAAAGTACATTGGAACTCCATATTATCATTACAAGACCCGAATTCACTGATTCACTTATTAAACTAATATCTGACAGTATAAAGCTAGCTAAGGTAAATATTAAAAAACAATCAAAATCTATTCCACGTAGTCCTTGGATAACGAAAGGCATTATAACATCGTGTAATAAAAAAGAATCCCTCTATGCATTATGGAAAATGGAATGGAAAAAACATATTTGATAAACAGCAAATTGACTTTAATATTAATAATTCCAAACATCTTTGGGCATTCATAAATGCCAAACTTGGCCGAAATGCAAAGAAAAGTGATAAACTTAAATACCTTCACGATGACAATAAAATTAAACTGCAGGATCCTACTGAAATATTTCATTGCCTGAATACATATTTTAATAATATATGTTATGAAATCAGCAATAAAATTACTCAGCGAATAATCTTAAACTAAAACTCCCACCTTGCAATCCGAATGCTATATTTCTAACACCAACAAATGAATTAGAAATATTAGACATTATTAAAAATATGAAAATTAAGAGTAGTGGTGTCGATGAAATTAACACCAGAACTGTATTCGCATTAGCCAATTTTATTGCAGAACCTCTCGCACATATAATTAATTTGTGTATAGAAAGATCCATTGACCTGATGCACTTAAGCGAGCTGATAAAGCCATTTCACAAACTAAAGGCATATCATGTCAAATACAGACCCATCTCACTGATATCTAATGTAGCTAAAATCTTGGAAAAAATTATTTACAATAGCATTTTAGAATTTGTTAACAAGCATAAAATAATATCAAAAAAACAGTATGGCCTCATGAAGAAAATAGGTACAAAGGATGCTTTAAATTTTCTAACAAATGTAATTTATGAAAAGTTTGTTTAAAGTACCCCAATTGCAGTTACATTTCTTGATTTAGCAAAAGCATTTGATACTGTCAATCACAAGATATTATTAGAAAAATTATACTGTTATGGAATAAGAGACAAAGCTTATAGGCTCATGACTTCTTATTTGCATGACAGAAAACAGCGTGTCAAAGTAAATGAGGTTGTAAGTGAATATTGTGAAGTTCGAACAGGTGTTCAACAAGGAACAGTACTGATACCATTGTTATTCATCCTGTACGCTAATGACTTACTAACTACTATGCCTGATGACGTAATAATATCATTTGCAGATGACACAGCGGTTATATCTACAGGAGAAAGTTGGGCTGAAGTAGAGATCAAAATGAATAAGTATCTTGAAGCTATAAGTAACTGGCTAGCTTTAAATAAGCTATCTTTAAATTTGGACAAAACTGTTTACATGACATTCGGAAATTGCAACATAAGTGTCCCGGTAACCTAAACATTTCAGTCAACGGAAAAACTTGAATAGGGTGGAATCATGTAAATATCTGGGAATCATCTTTGATTACAGAATGAAATGGGATAAACATGTAGAATACATTCTTAGAAAAACAAAGTATTTAGGATTTGTATTCTATAATCTATCTAAGATTATGAATGCGGACACATTGAAGAAGTTGTATTACGCATTTTTTCACAGCATGATCAACTATGGAATCATTGCCTGGGGGGAGCTTACTCCAACGCTACAAAACGTCTGCAAAGCCACCAGAAAAAAATATTAAAAATCGTAAACAAGAATAAAACCAGCTTACAAAACAATCCTTTAAATTTGGAGGAGCTTTTCTCACTTGAATCTTTAAAATATCACTACATTACTCTGAAAGAAAAATTCCTGAACTCAAACAGTATTACTAGGAACAAGAGCATTATTCTCCCACATAGATCAAAAACAGTCAGTAAGAAACGCAGTTTTATAAGGGCAATAAATGTATACAACAATCTTCCAAATGAACTAAAAGCGTTAAGTAATGTAAGTGGAATAAAAATAGGATAATTAATAAAGATAATAACTGAATCAGATAGGCAATTGATAAATGAGTTACCATTGTTATTGAAACTTCCTGAAAAATTATGTTTTATTTATTTATTTTTTTTTTGTTCTTTTCTATTTTATGTATTCTTAGACATTTTCTTTTATGTTAAGTATATATTTTCTATAGGATAGGTTTATATATTATTAGTTTTAGGTATTATGCCAAGACCACGAACAGGTAACTCCGATTACCTCTGTGGAGATTATGTAATAATGTCCTGATATTATTGTTTATATCTATTGGTTAATAAATAAATAAAAAATATTTGTTTACAAATATTCAGGCTGTAACAATGGCGTCATGCCAGTATTATTAAATTAAAGGTTATCATTTATTCCGGATCGAAATAATACAATATATAATCCAAAAATATGTTTATACTTAGGTATAAGATGTACACAATAACCAAAGACTATGATTACTTTTATGTTTTTTTGGGCCATAACACCACAATCGAAATAAAACGACGTATATTGAAGGAAAACCAAACGTTTCAAAGTCTATTCTAACTTCGTTGTCAATGACTTTATATTTATTGATGTAAATTGCAAAATTAAAATTTGATATATGACATTAAGTTAGAACGTGATATTGGGTATGTACACAACTTCCTTTCTTGTCGAATATCAGAGAATGAGTTTAATAGAATTAAAAACAGCACTCGTAATAGTTAAATGTCAATTTAAATGGCATAAATCATATTTTCATTTTGCAATTTACATCAATAAATATAAAGCCATTGACAAAGAAGTCAGAATAGACTTTAAAACGTTTGGTTTTCCTTCAATATATGTCGTTTTATTTCGATTGTGGTGTTATTGCCCAAAAAAAATAAAGGTACTCAAGAATATGCCACAAACAACAAAGACTATTTTATGGCTTAATTACCAACACGTAACATTCATTGTAAACGCATTCATTTATTCACGCAAACTGGAGCTTCATTTACCGCTTAAATGAAGTTGCTAGTTGCTACGTTTATGATTTTACACTCACCGTTTTCCTGCATATCAAACATTGAGATAACATTTCATTATTTTTTTGATACTCTTAAAATACAAAGTTTGTCCTGGCATTGTTGCATGCTGTTCACTAAATTCAAGAAAGAAAGAAGTTAGGCAAATATCTTTCAACACTTTTTAATGCAACAGGCAGACCATATATATTAGTGTAGTCATTGGCAAATATATTAAGATTTATTAACCGACTTCCAAAAAGGAGTTTCAGTTTTGCAGAAAATCGCCGAAAATTCCAAAATTCTTTTCAAAAATTTCATCGAAAGACATAACGGACATTTCCTCATAATATTTTAATTCCACGTAATAATAAAGCATAGTATTTTTCGGCTCCTTAATCAATGAGTAACAAGCTCGTGTTGTTTGTAATACCAAGAAACATACCTATTTAAATGCAAATTTTTCCATTTTGCGAAGACGGTGCTTTTAGTTGTCACATTCTCCCGGCCTAATAGAAATTCAGTGACAACACATGTCAAACTTTAAACTGCTATTTGGTTGGGTTTATAGACAGGGTGTTTAGTTATGCAAACAAAATCACAAAGAAAAGTGGTAGAAGGAGTTGCATTTATATGAAGATTGAAATATATGACGGACTAGAATATAGTGGTTCGTAGGCAGCCGTATATACAGGATGGTTGGAATATAGGAAGGACTGGACGTTTGGTGTTATAAAAAATGTTGGAAAAATGTGAAATTAAAATTATCTGGGGTGATTAAAAAACTGTTATTGATATGGACATAAGCAAATGATATACAGGATGGTTGAAATATATGCTGGAGTTGAATTATATTATACAGTGCGATTAAAAAATTATTTCTTTTATAGCCCATAAGAAGTTGCATAAACTGTGGAGAGGAATTAATGTTACACAGGGCGATCATATAAAAGTCAGCTAACAAATTTATGCTTGTCCGTGAGCAGTCGTATGTACAGGATGATTGGTACATAGGTTTAAGTGTAATTATCTATAGCTGCACAGGGTTGTCAAAAAAATTGAAAAAAGTTTCATGGCGTAGTCCATAAGGCATAAATACATTTTGGGCTTATTAAGTCAACGCGTACTAGTACATTTTGTTCGTAAAGATTTACCTGTCAATTTAAATGAGAAAGTATCATTGGGTAATGTTGAGGCTTTCAATGTTGCCTGGTTCGGTCTATTAAGTTTATACGTACAAAATAAAAAATAAAGAATGAAAACTACCTGAGTTCAAAAAAAACTAAAAATCTCATATTTTTGACTCCGTTAGACTTATATATTTACATTACAGTAGTTTTATTGAACTAATAATTTTTTAGGTGTTTCTAACAGTGCGTTTACATCTACTGGAGAAAAATTCGATGTTAGAAGAAATTGTTGGGAACCACTTGCGAACATGGATTTTAAAAGGTATATCAAAATGCATCTAAATATTTTAAATGTTTTCTGTGCATCCAATACACATACTTATATATTCCAGTTGTCTACATTTGTATCAACATTTCTTAGATTTGTTATCATAGTCAATACTATTCTGGTCACAAGTTTTCAAATGCAGATTACACCTCCCCACAGAAAATATATAATTTTATACAGATTTAATCTAACAATGATATATATTTTTTGATGCTGAAACTGAAACTGAAAAAAGGCATAACACTCTTCCAAAAATTTGGTAAAACCAAAAAACACCCCCTAGTTAGGTGTAGGTGAAAACAGTATTCAAATTCAATTTCTGGAACTTAATAGGTCGAATTAAAATAGATTTTTGGTCAATGCTAACGTTTATTCCATAAATTTCAAATGTGCTCTCAGTTGGGGGTGACAACTGCATATTTTGGAAAATTAAAAAAATATATTGATTATTGTTTCTGTCTTTACTTGATGAAAATTCATTTTAATTTTTTATTTAAATAAACAGACTTAGGTAATTTTCACTTATATTTATTTGCTATTGACAATATTGTTTCACCAGGTTACTGGCTTCTTCAGAATACAAAGTGGAACTAAATGTTAAAATTTGAGCATTTAGTTCTACTTTTCTGTGAATTTACTGTCAAAATAATATCTTTGTCGCACATGCGCAAAGAAATTTTTAAATGGGGGGAACTACCAACTACTAAGTCATTATCTAGTGTAACCGATGCAAATTAGGGTACACAGGCTGGGTAGCCATTTTAAAAAAATTCTGAACCTAGGTACTTGATACTGTACGTCTTTCTTAAAAAATTATCCTATAGGTTTTGAACACATAACATATCAAATCCCAAAGTATTCGAAACTTTTGTTACTTGTACTTGAAATACTTTTAATATCACACTTTCTTGGAGAGTACTTAGTAGCTACCAATTTTCACTTTGACAAACTTTAATTCCAATTATACAAAGTGTTTAACCTATATAAGTTTATATTTTTCAAAAACGTAAAATATGCCGGTTTTTAGGTAAAAACTAATTAAATACAAAATTGTAAACATTAACGAAGTCCAACAGTAATTCTAGAAACAAATCTCCTTTAAGTGTCAAAAGAAAACAATTATAGATGAGTGTTTGTTACAGATTTAATTTTTACTTAGGAGGGTTCTTTTTAAAAAATAAATATAATGCTCCATTTTTTCTGACAGTAGTGTTACAAAATGTTGAGAAAAAGAATTAAGTCATATTTAAGAATTAAGTAAGTCATATTTAAGTCGTATACGATAACATATTTAATGACTAGGGCACTCCTGCAAACCTGTAAAACATTTAATCTTAAGTTAAGGCAGGCTTATTGCGACATCAAGGGACATTTTATGTCGCCCTGGCATTCCCTTGAATTGAGTGAGTCAATTTGCGTAGCGTATTTTCTGGAAACGGGGTCTCCGAAAGTCTTCAGAAAAGTTTTCTCCGGACGATGATCGAATTTGAGCAAAATTTATTTAAAATATGTGATTTAAAGGACACAGAATTCCAAAACACAACTAAGCCAACCAATCGATATTTTTCCTGAAAAAAATACTATTAGGATATTGTAGTAAGCAATAAAATGCCATTTTTTTGTTTGCATACTTATGAAATTAAAAATAATAAGCCATCATGTAAATAAAAGCATATAAGTCATAACTGACATAATTAATTTTAACAGCAAACTCGTAGAAGTAAATTATTTGAGCCTTAAGAACCCCTAAAATATGGGGTATTTTCGTTTCGTGCTTGTAGTATAAAAAGTAATGATCTGTCAATAGAAAAATTGTAGAGAATCAGAAAATCTTTAAAATGAATTTTTATACATTTTGATCGCAATATTTTTCATACAGAAAAGTTGGAAAACCGATGAGAAATGAAGGTCTGTCAAGCTGGAATATCCATTTTGTATGGCCGGGATGATCGCGGGGTAGTCTCTCATAGCCTAGGTTTCAGCAATTAATTAGCAGCGTAATAAATTAGCAAAAAATTAGTAATAAAGTATGGTATAGGTTAGATTTCGGCTATACGAAATGGATATTCCAGCCTGACAGACAGACTAAATAAAATAGAAACAAACTTTGCGTACAGATAAAAATTATAATTTATTATCGTATAAATGAGAATAGATCTCTTCCACTAATTTTAAAGTCCAAACGTAAACACAGTTAACAATAAATAAATTTCCCGGTGTAGGTAACACAAAATGACAATTTAATAATTTCGAGTAAAAATTATTCAAACGCGCATGGCAGAACGAGGAATCCTAGCTATAATTCAAGAACTGATAATCTGGTTAAGAATCAATAATGAATCGAATTTTCCTTCACCGCGAACACAGAATTGTTACTGCCAGATCAGCAATTTCTGTACCGCGAATGCTTTTTGCAACTGCGCATGCGATCAGTAATGAATCAAAACGAATTATTACCGCGAATAAAGCTTAAACTCTGAAGATCGATATTGTACGTTAAGTAAATATTGCAGAATTGCAATTTAAATAATTTGTAGAAATATTTTGCAGGACATATCGTATTAACGACGATAGTTCGATACCGATATGCAAAGTTTATAAAATGCACTTCACTTCGTATATCTTGGATTTTTGTCATAGTGCCGTAAAATGTATTAATACTGCTTTGACAGTGGAAAAAAAGTCATTTAATTAATATCAGTAACCTGTATAAAAGTAACATTAACTTAATAAACCAGTGAAAAATAGAGCAATATGAGCAGGCAATAATTATGTAACTAAAAACGTACTAAACGGTTGAGAAAAAACATATAATAATATAATTTACAATAATTTTCATCTCGTGCCCCCACCTTATTGTACAGCCATTGACGCTTCAAATCGACTGAAACCTCGCAATTTTAAAGACCTTCATCGATCTTCTTGAAAATTTGGAATTAAGTTCATCTTACCCTCCTCTTCAAACCTGACTTGATCGCAAAATATGCTTTATATTTTTAAGGGGTGAAAATCACCTCTTACTCCAATAAATTGAAAACTAATGAATTAAAGCGGTAATGGGCTATAGTTATGTTCAAATATAATAAATATTGATTGTTTTGTATCATGACTTTCACATTTTGATATTTTACAGCTCACCTACCCTTAAAAACAACCCCTCATACAAAGATTCTTTAAAAAATGTGGTAAAAAACATGAAATTTTTTTTTATTTTGGATCGTAATAGGAGAATTTTTTTTCTTCAAGTATAAGAAATCTGACCCTCAATATTTTTAATAATGCAACCACCAAAAACCACCCCTCAGAATGAAAAAAATTGCAAATTACTAAATGAAAACAGTTATAGGACTCATTATGTTCAAACATGTGAAATGTTGTTGTTTTTTTTTAATGTAAGTAATATTTATATTTTTTATATGTAACTATCCTTAAAAACTACCCCAATACAGTTATTTAAAAAACGGCTGAAAGTATGAAATCATTTTATTTTCTATTTTGAGTAGAAAAAAAAATCGATATATTTCTACTCATAAAATACACAATTTTTAATCATAACTGGATAACACGTGCCACGTTTGTTCTCTTGTATTTCGAAACACACTGACGGTTACACCTTAAACTATACTGGGCCAAAAGTATGTATGTATGTATATATATATGAAGATATATAAAGAAATTTTAAGCAGGTGTTCATCACGAAAGAGCCCCTTCCTCTCTTGAATTTCTCTCTCTAAAAATTATGACGGAAGAAGCGCACCTTTCCTTTTCTATCTTTAACTGATAATTTATATATATATATATATATATATATATATATATATATATATATATATGTATGTATTTATATATGTGAGAATCCAGATATATAAATACAAAGCAGACACATCATGTATAAAATAATAAATACTCCAAAAAGTTCAAAACTTAGATGTTTCGTGATTTTCCAGCATTATCTCTAGAAAAATGTATTCGGTTTTTTAATAATAACTCGGATTCCCTTTAAGCTTTTTGCATTCATCCTACATCATTTTGTAGGGAATTTTGTAAGCTACAAAACCATGAGAGTTGCAACCCTTCTAGGCCCTTTCTTCAGAGAATTTTGATGTTAAAGGGTAAAAAAGACTCTCCCTTAGCATTTAAATCCATACTTTAATCGCTTATATCTCGTTTAATTTTCAAGCTACGTGAGTTTAAAAAAAAAAAAATGTTCAGTAAAATAAAAGCTAAATTTTAGTTACAAAAAAATATTCTTTCGTTGACCAATAGTTTTTGAGATATTTTGAAAAAATAAGGTTTTTTTTAAATCGAAAAAAAAATCACATTAAACAACTTTTTTCAAAATATACGTGTTCCAAACGGAACGTGTTGACGTGTTGTTAGGGCTTAAACAAAGATAATTTTACATGGGCTACAATTAATTTTAATTTTGCCGCACATGGTGTCAAATTTACCGACATTTTTTTTCAAATTCAGGTTACTTAACTTATTTTCGTCATAACTCGCTTAATTTTCATGCTAGATGATTTTATAAAAGCTCATTTTAAAGGTCTGAAAAAGTACTTTAAAAATGTTTATTACAATTTTTTATGAAAAATTTATCGTTTTTCCGTTATTTGAGCTCAAACCTCTGCATAAATTTACGAAAAAGAAAAAAATGGTTTTCAGTAACTCATAAGTTGTAAAATATTATTTAAAAAATTTAATTTAAACCGACTAATTTCTTGGTTTTTTTAAGCTTCAATTTTGATAAGAATAATTTTTTCCAGAAAATGCGTAATTTTCGAGGTTTTCGTGAAAAAATGTTGAAAAACGTGTTTTTTTTTTAATTTTCATTCGCGAATAACTCAGAAATTATTGAGTTAAATAAAAAACTTCATTCTACATTTTCTTGATAAAATTCAATTCTCTATCGATTGTTTTGAAATTTTATATTTCCACCCCCGAGTAAAGGTGACATTCACCCCTGGTGTAGAAGCATACATTGGCACCAAATAAGGTTTGTTATTTGCATCATTTTTGAGTTTCTGTTAAAATTTCAAACTAATCCAGGAAGGTCTGGTTCATTGTACTATTAAGTAAATTTTAGATCCGTCCATGTGCGTTCACAGCTATTGTTAGTGCACTGCTGGCTGGATGTCGCATATTCATACATTTAATATTTAATGCAGTGTTTACTATTTATTTAAAGCAACTTCTCGGCATTATAGCGAAAAACAAAAATAGATAAATTGAAGTGGAATTTATGAACTTTCAAAATATCTCGGTCGGACTAGTCTACTCGTTAATGCAGTAGGATGTGCAAAATATCTCTCTAAAATATTTAAATTTCAATTCTTCAAAAACTACTTATTCAATAGTATCCATCTTGAGCACATATAAACTTAACCCTCATAAACTATCGTTTTAACGATGATTAATATTCCGGTATTAGTTACCAGAAAGTTATGAATTTTTAGAACAAATCAACTTTAGGTCAGTTTTTCTGAGTATTCTCGACAAAAAATGATCCAATCATAATCTATAAATGCTCGTTTAGAAGGATTTCTAATTACGATTCCTTTACTACTTTTCATTATATAGGTAAGTAAAAAACAAAAGAAAATTGTATTTTTGTGGGTTTTATTATTTAAATAGTTTACTACTATGAGTTTGTTGTTAAAATCTTAACAATAATTATCTATAAACTGTTACTACCGTGATGGTATAAGCGAATTGCTGTTCAATTTTATGTCCGAAAATGAGATCAGTTTTGCTCTATAAACTGTTGTAAAATTATATTAGAGGAGGACACATTAGTGGGCATATTTTTTCCTTTCTTTATAAATTATATAGTAGAGAATGGCTTCGAGTTCAGTTATCGATGAAAGAAATTACTCAAGAATACATAAGTAAGTATTAACCAACTATTTGACTAAATTGAGTAACTATTGGGAGAACATGTTGAGGATGAAATAGTGATATATCCAAGTGTCAGTGATAGGTTTGTTTGTTTTAAACGAAGTTTAGCTAAATATTTATCCAAAACAAATAAAGTAAAGTAAAAATGATGTTGAAAATGACATTCTGAAAAAGAAAAAATCAAATAAAAATATTTATGAATTACAGGGGCAGCCTGTTTCTATTATTTATTACTGTATGCTTCCGCTCAACAGCCGTGTACCCCACTACACAGCAATAACCACGCGCGCGCCCTTTTTGGGGCAAGTTTGCAAGAATTTGTATTATTAATATATTTCAGAGAAATATAACGGAAATGATAATAGAGGTTTGTAGAATGATATCTGTACTTTCAACACTCTGTTTAAAATTTAAATCTGACGATCCAGGGCGCGTGGAGGTATTCTGGTAAATGGTGGACTAAAAACTTTTTATATCGCAATTGTTAAAAAAAATTATCTACAATTTACCTATTGTCAAATTGCGATTAGTTTATTTTGATTTTATAAACATGCAAAGAAAAACGCCATTTTCTTGTTTCAATAGTGTATAACAAGGTAAAGGACCATAATTGTAAGTAGAAAACACAAAACAAAAATGGTTCTTAATAAGATGGCACAGTCGGTATCTTGTTAGCAGAGCCGGATTTAACTTAAAACTGCTCCTGGGTATCGGAAAAAATATCGACTCAATACTGTAATTTTTCTCTTATTTGTAGTTTATATATCTTTTATTTAATTAAAATAACTAATTCAATATCTCAAGAACATATATACATTTGTAAAACAGACTGTAGGTAACAGCATGCGCAGTTGCAATAAGTTTAGAAAATTCAAAAATTATTTTAAATTAAAATTAATTTGTATAATCGATAAAATATTAAATGTTTTAAAAATGCATTAATTGATTAAAATTTATGTTTTTAAAAATGCAAATATAACTCCAAAATATTTCCAATGTATCGAAAAAACTACTAATTTAATTTCTTTAATTCTAAAAAATAAAAAAATCGAAGTATTATTCCAAATCTTCAAAGAAATAAATTAATTAAATCTCTTTGATTATTAACTTTTACGTGAAGTGCCAAAATTATAAGTTGCAAATAATACACTAATTGAATTTCTTGAATTATCAATTACATACAAAAATATTAATTGAAAGAATTACTTAATTACATTGAGCAATCTTGATAAGACTGGAAGTTTTTTTTTCACTTTACAAGTTTCGCCGCCCTAGAAAATTTGTCGCCCTGGGCACTAGCCCCAACTGCCCCTAGTGTAAATCCACCGCTGTTTGTTAGTATTTTTTGTACACTATGAGTTCATTTTTGGTTTATTGATTGGCTTAAATGCAAATAGACATGTTCGGTAAAGAAGTGGGAAAGGATTTGAGAAATGAACTTGAGAAACATTCATTCATTTCGTCAAGAAGTTGAGTCTTGACCAAACTGTTGACATTACTTCATTTCTCACTCACTTGTTTACTGATTTTCAGATATTCCGTAGTGTGCACAAGTTTTTCTGGTAATCATTCATAATTTAATTACATAAGACCATTAACTCCCTTTTCCTGTATATTGACCCCATTTAACACGCCTTCCTTACTTCGACTGAATTAATAAATACGTCTGCTCTAGGAAAATACTTTCACGTCGAGTAATATACTTCGACAAATTCGATTTCTGCTGCGCCAAAAAAAAACCGTCGGCGCTAGGAAAACGTTTAAGTCAAGAAAGTCAACGGTTTTCTATTACTACATTATTTTCCTTGAGATTACCAAATTTTTATTTTCTTGTTCAAATTGTTAAATTTATGATAAAAAATTGTATTTGGGGAAACGGTTCAATCCACCGCACGATGTATATTGTGCAACTTCCTACATTTGTGATACGTATTTTTTGTTTTAGGATGGGTCACGAGTTAATTCCTGTAAACAACAAAATTTATGCCATCGGTGGATGCCTTCACTCAGGAACTGTTAATCTTGTTGAAGAATTCGATCCCATCACCAACAAATGGATAAAAAATATTTCACCAATGACTTTGAATAGAGCATATTTTGGAGCCTGTGTTTTGGAAAGCAGTAACTTAGGGGCCGTTCATGAAATACGTCAAACTAAATACTGGGTTTTGGGACCGCTCACTTCCCCTTCATCAGGCTACCTCCCACTTTCTCCAACCCCCCTATAAATAATGCATCATAAAAGCTAGGACCCTTCTCCGTATAAGATACATAGTGACTTATATTACACAAATATATATTTTTTCATTATCTATTACTTTAATGATATAATTTAAATAATTCAATAAACATATATAATATGGATCTTGCAGTATCTCCTTCTTTGTTTTCGGCACTACCATTTACTTCATCTTCATCTATCCATTTTGCTTTCTGCTAGGCATAGCAGCCCTTAGGCTCAACAAGTTGCGATACGACGTTGTGTAGAGGCGTTTTGCGTAAACATTTTTTAATTCTCACCGATGCCATTTTTAAAACCTTATAACTGATAAATCTATGAAATGCTAACTTAGACTGAGTAGTACACATAATAACGACTATAAAAACAAAAATGTAAAGTCTGTATTTCTTGAATACTAAGTGACGAATGAAATAAATATAAAATGTCAGTCAATAAACCTCTACCCCCTACCTTTTGAACGGTTAAACTTCTCTACTAGTGGTAACAGATGACGTAACAGAAATAAATGAGGTCACAGTGCCACTGTGCGCATTAAAAGCACCTTCTGGTTAGTAATATCTCATTTGGAAGGTATTGACAAACCTACTTAGCCATATTAATTTTGTTTGGGTTTAGGCTAATTTTTGAAGGATAAATTAAATAAATATTAAAATTATTATTTCACATTTACACTGTAATGATTTAAACGAATTCTTACAAGTGTTCAAAATGTGATCGCTCCCTCTACTTGCTGACATAAATGCATCTTAGTGAGTTCTTGTTATACTCTTTAGAATGTGTCCGCTGAAATTGCCCTCTGTTAGATTTGGTGACCGAGCTGACCTTCTATGGGACCTCCACCTATCAGGGTATTTTTAGGGTTCCATATATACAATATACGGAATATATTATAATATCACTTAGGATTTCTGCCTCTGTCACATCACAGCAATTTTCTCCTAAACTACTGGACGGAAGAGATTGAAATTTGGTATCAATGTATAGTTTGGTGACCCGATCAGGAGTACATATCGTAAAATAAAAAATTTTGATTTTAGGGGTACTTCTGGGGGGAAAAACTAAAAAAATCGACCGTTCCCCCCCCTGATCTCCGAAACTACTGAACCTAAAATTTTGAAAAAAATAGAAAATATTTGCCCGAACTTTACAGGAAAAATAAGGAAAAACCGTTAATAAACAAATGGAGGGCAAATTATGGAATTAAATGAAAATTAAATTTTTTTAAAACGCATCATGTAATACATCAAATGAAAGGTTTCATTCTGAAGAACACAAATATATTTTTTTCATATTAAAAAAAATAATATAAAAGATATTAACGAAAATATACCAAAATTTACCCATTCCCCCCTTTATCTCCGAAACTATAAAACGTAAAGTTTTGAAAAAAAATAGAGGTATTGAGTCTGACCTGAAGTTTACTGGAAAAATAAGGAGAAATCTCCACTTTTAATTTTGGGGTCAAATTACAGAATTAAATGGAAAATATAAAATTAAAATTGTTTTTAACGCATCATGTTATATATCAAATGAAAGGGCTCATTATGACGAAAACAAATATATTTTTTTCATATTTTTAAATTAAATGAATTAAAAGATATTATGAAAAATATAAAAATTTTTACCCATTCCCCCCCCCCTTATCTCCGAAACCATAAGCTGTAAAATTTTGAAAAAAATATAGGTATAGCGCCTCACCTGAACTTTACTGGAAAAATAAGGAGAAACCCCTAATATTCATTTTGGGGGGCAAATTATAGAATTAAATGGAAAATAAAAAATTAAACTTATTTCTAACGTATCATGTAATATATCAAATCACAGGGCTCATTATGACTATACAAATATATATTTTTAAAAATAAATATTTTAAAATATATTAAAAAAATATAAAAAAATCACCCATTCCCCCCTTTATTCCCCAAACTATAAGACCTATTTTTTTTATTTACAGGAACAATACGAAGAAATCTTTAATATTAATAATGGGGGCCAAATTATAGAATTAAACGGAAAATAAAAAATATTTTTTTAACGTGTCATGCAATATATCAAATGAAGGGGCTAATTATGAGGAATAAGAAAAATTATTAGAAAACCTCCATGGTAATTTTAGGGACAAATTATACAATTAAATGGAAAATAAAAATTCAATTTTCAAACGAATCATGTAATATATCAAATAAAAGGCTCATTATGTGAATTACAAATATATCATATTTTTAAATCATTTGTTTAAAAGATATTAGCAAAGATATTAAACATCGACTTAATTCCCATTTTAGAAACTACAATATTTATATTTTGAAAAATATATTTGATTTGCATTTTTAAATAATTTGAATAACAGATTTAATAATTTATAATTCAAAACTTGACCTATTTTGCCCTTTATCTTCCAATCTATATAGCCTCAAAATTCAGACAGTAGATCATAAAAGGCTTCCTTGAAAGTTTATTAGTAAAATAAAACTCTAATGTTAATTTTTGGGGGCCAAATTAGAAAACTAAATACAGGGAATCTTGAAAGTGGTACGGAACCCTTAGTATGTGAGTCCAACTCGCACTAGTCGCACTTGACCAAATTATTTATCCTGGCAACGTCTTACTGCACCATAATAACATGCACCACCATCTTTAGAAAAATAATATTTTCAAATTGCCGAACAGATCTGGATTATCTTCCAGAATTTCAAGAATTAACACAGTTTTTTGTAACATCTTCAGGTATACCTTACCTCGTTAAACTTGCACTGAGGAAAACAGTTGCAGTTATGTCCCACACAGCATGAAATATCTGCAGAAATATTTCACTAAAATATTCTTATGTCCACGACAAAACATCTACTGAAATATTTCACGAAATCTTAGAGAAACATTTCGTGAAATATTGCACCAATATTTCATGAAATATTTCAGGAGAATTTTAGTCGTGAATATAGTAATATTTTGGGAACATTTTTTAAAAGATACTTTAGACATCAAATATTTTAGCACTATTTTAAAATATTTGAAATATTCGTATGCTCACGACAAACAAATCTTTTGAAATATATCATGAAATATTGCAATATATTTCACGAAATATTTCAAAAGGTTTTTGTAGCGAAAATACCAAGAATTCTGAAATATTTTATGATACTTCAAAACAAACATGAAATATTATATAAATATGCTTAAATAGTTCACTAAACTATATTTAAACTATTTTTATATACACAACAAAAGGTCTTTAGAAATATATCGTGAAATATGACACAAAGATTTCATAAAATATTACAGGAATATTTCTTGAATTATTTCAAATGGGGTTTTGTCGTGGACATAGCAATATTGCTGAAATATTTCAAGAAATATGTGTGGGGTGTTTTCCCAACATGCCTGCTAAAACATTCACTTTGTTGGAAACTGAGTATGTTTTCACGAATGACGTGCAGATTTGTGTTACTCCAATACCTTACATTTTGCTTCCATTTAGGGAAAAATTACTTTCATTACTAAAAAAAATGTTTTTTGTGTAGTAATGGTTTCGATTAATTTTATTTGCCATAATTTCACAAAATTCCAGTCTTCTATCGGGATCACCATGCGACAGTGGGTCCAGTATTTCTAATTTGTATAGACGAAATTTGTCTATTACCAACATCCTATGTACTGTACTTTGACTAACTTCACAGATTTTAGCTGTGGTGGAAGTAAGGTTTACTACTATTTGTGCAATATTTTTCATCACCAACTTTTGGTGGACCAGATCGTTTGGCATCTTCAACACTACCGGTCGCTTTAAACTTCTTAAGAAGCTTCCTCAAGTAAGTAGTCATTTGTAACACCGTGTTGAACAGCACTTTCGTGCCGATACCTTTATGTGTATCATTAGTACTGAAACTCAATGTAATGACACTGACAAACTCTTAGATGAGCATCGCCACCATTGTATAAAGCGGTGCCAAGTTTTGTTTGTTGGGCTGGTGTGTTATGGATCAGGGGCGGATCCAGGGTTTTCATTTCAACTCAATTTCGATGGTTGTAAACAATCGCACAAACAACTCATTACAAAACCAGACTAATACGAGTAGCTATTGAAATCGAGAAAACTGGACAACTAAACAAAAGTGACGACGCCCTGCACCTATCCAGTACATGAAAAACAATTATTCAGCAACGAAATAAAACAGAATTAGCCACGCAAAATAGAAGCCCTTCAAAAAGCGTCCTACTCGATACGACAACGAAGGGGTCAGAGTCAACACCGACCAATCAGGCGCGATACGACGAAATAAAAAGCTCCCTTCTCAGTTTACTGTGACAACGCATTGAAAATGCCAAGTGAGATCTTGGCGAAACGTCTGCAAGATTCAAACTTGAATCAAAATAACGAACGGATATATTTCCGGATCAACATTTCTTCTGTGAAAGCCTACGACTAGACAAAAATACTCATTATTTAGGAAACACCCTGCTTATAGATAGGTTAAGTATGTATATTACAATTACTGGATCTAGAGGAAACAACCTATATCTTGAACCAACTATCAAATTTATAACTAAACGCATGAAACTGAGACACTGTTAAATGATTTTGATAAAACCAGGGCCGGATATAAGTTGGTGGGGGCCTACTTAAGGGTTTCAAAATTGGCAGTCATTTTTTTATTTAACATTATTTTTAACAAAACATGTTATATACATGGATTTTTACATTTATATTAAATACGTCAAAATAAATAAAGTTAGGCCAAATTTATGAAGCAATTTACAAAACAAATAGAAAGTGATAAAAAATAGCCCACCTATTTAAAAAATCTCAAATTGCTTGAGAGTACGAAAACATACTAACAAATCAATATTTATACAATATAAAATTGTATTTTTGGTTTGTTGATTGTAAAGTTTTTTAGATTTTGGCTTTTATTTAAAATTATTGCTTGATTTTTTTTTCTTTTCTTGAAAAAAAAATTGTTTTTAAATTTTCGTGGGCACTAAATTTGTTCGGTGGTTCCCGGGAATTCAACCGCGTAGTTGATAATTGATCCCTGCCAGGATCGCTGGTAAAATGACGACGTTTCTGCAGAGTCCGTGAACGGCTGCGTGTGATTGGCCCTAGGCGCACAGTGGCTACGGCTATCGCTTGCCGATTGGTTATGTCTTGTTGAGTTGTTATAGGACGGGTCCGGGCCGGTGGTAAAATGACGTTTTGACTGAGTCACATCTGCCCTCTTCAGGTCGGTTCGCATAATTCTCGTAGCCTTCTGCTTTCGCTTCTAGTTACTGGAATACTAACATTTTCAGGAGCGCTGGCGCTGTTATATAGTCGCGGCTCGGCGCCTATCGGTTGTCACCGTGAACGGCTGCGCGTGATTGGCCCTTGGCGCTCAATGACCACGCCTCCCGCTTGCTGATTACTTATATCCGGTTGAGTTGTTATAGGACGGGTCCGTACCGGTACGGTGTTTGATAGAATTTTCCAACAATTCCATAAGTTCTGGATTTCATTGCATGTGTTTATACTGTGAGGCCCTTTCGCTATTTCAATTGCCTCTCTTACAAGTCTAGATTTCAGGAGTTCTATATTTGCCATTACTCAATAATAGTAGTAGTAGTAGTCCGCAGGCTTCAGGATGTTAAGGAAGTAATAAAAACAGCAATGTCATTTTTAAAGAAATAATATAATGAACTATTTAAATATCCACTTAATATTGATGTGTGTTAAATAAGTGAAAATTGTAGTACCTTAGGAAAATATTCCAATCACACAAGACACAATAACTAATGACAACTAATTTATATGTTAACATTATATGCTTACACGACTCTAATTATAAAAAAGAAATAATAAAAAGGGTTTTTATGTACAACATCGTACATAATAATAATAATAACAACTATATACAAAGCTAAATAAGAATATCTTTAAATAATGTTTTTCAGTTCACTCTCTGCAGTCCTCTTATAAATTACAACATTCTATACATAATATTTTATATACAAAACATACAGTCAGTCAAAACATACACACACACTGCTTTAATCTGAATTCAGGAGATCTAGATTTTGCGATTTTGCAATGATTTTCGGTTGCACCGGTATCTCACAAGAACCGTCGTTGGAACTATCGCCTTGCATTGACAAATCCGTCGTTTCTTCGTCTTTGGCTCGTTCGCTTGGATCGGGTGTGCTCTGCAAAGATGATGGCACGCTATTCTTTACGTACGAACTGTTAACTTCGACAAGGTCGAACATTTCTGGTGGAGGCTCGCTCAAAGAGCTGCACATTTCCCTTCCTAACGTAAACCGACCTTCTTCCTCCTCTTCGTCGTCGTCGTTTTCCAAAAAGGAATTCCTTCTGTTCATTATCTCATCCGTTTTGTTAGCTTGTGACGTCACTTTTGAGAATCCGCCTTTTTGTTCGGTAAGATTTTGATTTTTGTTGTTCATTTCATCCAGCAATGCTCTATTGATACCTCCTGAAGTTTCGTCTGCGTCCTCGTTCAGCAAAGGCATGCTGCTGCTAAACGTTTTGTGTGTAATTTCAACCGGGTCGTCTAGAGCTGGCAACGAATAAGGGTACGAAGGGCTATGCAAATGTTTAGTAACGGAAGTCATCGTCGTCTCTGGAATGGGCAAGTTCAATTCGAGATTGGCTTGCAGCTCGTTGGCAATAAGTGAAGCGACATGTTGATTCGATACAGTCTGTGCGATGTTGGGATCGGTTATCGTTATGGGTAAATCCACATTCTTCGGGACTTGAGTTAGAATATCAGTTTCTTCATCTGGAATTTTCTTACTGTTCGTACTCGGAACTTCCAAAGGAGTCATTATGGGAGAACTTAGCGTCAAACTCGTTTCTAAAACATTTCCGACGTTCATCGGATACAAGGAATTACCTGGGCTCAGTTGAGAAGCAAACTTTGTAGGCGACGTGTGCTGATCTGGTTGGAACACGTCCGTATCTGCAAGGGCTGCTGCCAGAATGTCTTGACTTTTACTCGGTTGGCTAGCAAATATAGGATTACCGCCGCTTTCGCTGTTTTCATGCAAGTTTGCGTTATCGTTATTGACAGATAACATCATCTGATTGTCGGATTCGGCATTTATCAAAATTTGTTGACCGTCTGCTTGGATCAGGATACTATTTCCTTCAGCATTCGCCAACAGGTTGGCCAAATCAGTAGTACCTTCGGTGAGAGATTCCAAAAACTTTTGCGTAGCGATCGGATCACCAGAAATGATTAGCTGTTGACCCGGCTCATGACTTGCAGGCTGAACGTTTGTTTGTTCAACGGTTTGATTTGATGGCAATATATTTGTTACTTTCGGTTTCAGTAATTGCGAAAACTCTGCACTTTCAACAGTATTAGTATTGATTATGTTTTGTTTGTTTCCCGCAGTAGTTTGCAGCACGATACCGCTTTCTTTACTCGATTTAAGAACAGGTGCAGGTTGAACTAAATTAGAATTCTGCACTCCACCTTGTTCAATTTGCAACACCATGTTACTTATATCGCCACAAGAACCTAAATTAGGATCTAGAGACATAAGTGCTTCGTTATTCAACGGTATCAAGTTGCCAGATTTGTCCAAAGTAACAAGCATATAAGACTGCGGATGTCCATCTACAGTTTCACTGGGTAACGCCAAGATTTGCCCTTCCGTAATGGTGGTTTGTATTCCCATAGCGTCTTGAATAACCAACTGATTCAATGGTCTTTCCGGTTGCATTTTTGTTTCTGGCAGCTTTGGAGTGATTACAGTATCTTTTACTGCTGGGCTCTTCATAGTTAAGCGTGGAAGAATTTCCGGCGTTTTTGGAGTCTTAGCTTCCATTGCATTAGAAATAATTTTTGACTTGGGATCGTTCTTTTTCACGGACAATCGTTTTGCCACAGGTTTGTTTAATGTTTTGGAAGGTTCTATAACGGTTCGTGTTTGCTGAGATTCAAATTTCATTCCACTACTTGCTTTAATAGCTTCTAACTGTTCTGCTACTTGTTTTTCTAGTTCGTCATCGGTGCCTTGTACTTTTCTGAGAGCCTGTTGATTTTTTATCACAACTGTTTGTCCTTTACCAACATTCTGATTACTTTTCTGAGTCGTTAACTGTATTTTTTTATTAGTAGTTTTAATGATTCTACTCGGAATCGTAGCTGGAGTAACAACCTGTTGTTCAGAAACTACTGGAGAACTGGTTAATAGTACAGTTTGTCCCGCAAATGTATCGCCTAGATTTGCAGTAGTTTCTGTTGCGGAAACAGGAACGACTCTCTTGGACAACGCCGTATTACTCTGCACGAAATTCCCTTTGATTGTTTTTGTCACTTTGGAGCTTGTGGTTTGACAACCAAATAATTTTTGATGAGCAGGCGTCAATAACAATCGTTGTTGTTGACCCTGTTGATTCGTCACTATCATTATTTTATTTCCAGTCATTTCTGGTGTGCTACCAGGGATAACTTTGCTTGGAGGAACTGGCGTTTTCTTTAGTACCATCTTTTTGACAACTCCTTTTGGCGCAGGTGATGCTTGCGGTACCAGAATGTATTTTCCCGGCTTGGACGTGTTCGGCAATAACGGCGAACCTTTTTGAATAACCCGGTTGCTTGAAGTTTGCAGAATTCTTGAAGTTTTGGATTTTAGTATCTGATTTAGTATTGGCTTGTCAGGAGAACCAGGCACAGCAGGGCCTGTACCAACCTTTTTGGGTATTACTTTGCTACCCGTTGCCGGTTTACTGGCAACAGGTGCTGTGGTTTTGTCATCCAAGGTACGAGATGTTTGTGGATCGCTGGTCAATACTACTGACATTTTTTCGATGTTTTCTGGCGTTAAAATTTGATCGGAAAGTACAATAGGCATCGAATTGATGTCGAATACATTTTCGTCTGTTTGAACTGTTGGAACGGAAGGTTGTATTATTTCTCCGGACGCCGTTATTATGGTCTGTTGTAGTATTTTAGCTTTACCAGTTTGTTTGATAGTCTTGGTGGGTTTTTTCTCAATAACGCGTTTTTTCTCTGGCGCTTGGATTTCTTCATCATCAGATTTATGTTTTTTAATGTCTTTGTGAATAACGAATGCTTCTACATCCTCGATATCTTCTAACAAATTTTTAGGTTTAGATATTTGTGCAGTGGTACCAGACTTCATGATTTGTTCCGGCAGATTAAGCGCTTTAGACGAACTAAATGGACTCTTTATTGTTTTTGTATGCTGTTTCAACACAATCTCTGGTTTTTCGATTTTAAAAGTTTTCTGCGCATCTTTTTTAGTCTCCGTTAACCTTTCTAATAACTTATTAGTGGTAGACGCTATTTTCGAATTCTTTTTAATTTTAGTAATTGTTTCTTTTTCTTTTAAAAGCTCATCTTTTTCAAGCTTCAGTTTTTTTGCACAAACAATTTGAGAAGGTATATGATCTTCAAAATCGCAGAAGTCATCCATGACAATTTTTTGGGGAACGAAAGGTTCTTTAATTTTCTTATCTGTATCTGAATTACCTTCGAGGATGTCAAGTAATTCCGTTCGACCATAAGCGCTACTCTTCCTATTCCCAATGGTCGATTTTACTTCTTTCATTATGGCCCTAGAACTGAATTCCGTTCCTCTTGACTCGAAGCCTTTAGAACCGTCACTTAGAGTGTCAGTTGTGCTCGAACTGTCATTAGTTGAATCCGAAAAATCGGTATAAAAGGGAGTGGGACTTGAAACTTTTTTCGAACTTATCACTTGCTCAGGAGTTATTTCCACTTGGCCGTCGGCTAAATCTTTCTCAGAAACCACAGTCAGGTTACCCTCCACAGGTACTAGTTCGGGTTGCGAGAAGGTTTGCTCTTTGAATGAATACATTTCGCGTTGGCTTTTGTTTTGCTCAATGCAAGACGTGTTACTATCACTGTCGCTACTAGGACCAGATTTGATATCAGAGAGGGTTGACAAACCCATTATAATTTCTTTCGAGTCTGACAAATTGGACAAATCCGTTTGTATGGAAAACTTGAAACCATCTAGCGAATTTTCAGTGCAATGAACTTCAACCTGATTTAGTTTTGAATGTTCGGAATTGGTTTCTAGTGGCGAAAAATTTTGATTATCAGTTTTAAGGAATTCGTTTTCACTGCTTGATAACTCTGATTCTTCCACAGATTTAATAGAATCTACAACGTTCAACTCGGCGTCTCCTAATGTCACTTCTTTAATTTTATCTGTTTTTATTTCAATAAATTTCTCATGTTCACTTAGATGCTCTTCGGTTGAGGCTTGTGCAGTCTTTTCAGTTGAGCGATGTTCTTCAGTGTCGGTATTTGTGTTTTCTAAACAACTAGCGTACGTTCCCGATTTATCAAGATTCACATTTTCGTCGTTTAGATTATCTAAAGTTGGGCCTGTATTTTTGATAGGAGACTCAGTGCTTTCCACTACATTTTCAACAAGAGGAACTTCCTCGTCGAAATAGATAATCTCTTCAGTAACGATTTCTTCTTTGCTCAAGGCAGACATTTCACTTTCGTTGTCAAGTTTTTCTGGTTCTGGTTCTTGTAGCATGTCGGAACTGAGTTTCTGATCTGTGTTATTAAACATTTCTGTTGCATTTCTTTCTGGCAGCAATGTTTCAGTATTTTCATCTTTAGATAACACTTGGGGTTTTCCGTAACTAGATACTGCATTACTTTCTTCACCATCACGTGATTTTGATGGTAAACTCAATTCCATCTTTTCCTCATTTTCTTCAGTATCAGTTCTTACAATTGTAGGTTCATTAGTTTCATTCAAACAATTAGCTTCATTTTGAAATGCATCGACAGCCAAACCATTGGATTCAGATTCGCATACTTTGGTGATCAAATGGTTAACACACTCAGTTACGACTTCCTCTACCAAAACGTTGTTTTTGGATAACATTTCACATTCATAGTCCATTTTTTCTGATGTTATATTTTCACTATTTTGCGAGTTATTTACTGTCGTCTCTGAAGTACTTACATGTTCAATGTTGCTCGTAATGTCTTTTTTGGCTTTCTTCGTTAAACGGTAAGTGTCTAGTAAATCATCCGACTTGCAGCTGTCTGACTGTCTTCTTTTCCGAGGTGGTGAACAAATCGCATCGTCGGGAAGATAGATACTCGCCTTTCCTACGGAGTCGTATTCTTCCTTTTCTGCTGCTAACAGCGATTGAATCGAGCAAGGAGTTTTCAATATTTCTGGTTCTAAAACGTTTTCACAAAAATCTGTTTCTGTATTTACTTGAACAGCTTCCTGTTCAGTATTGTTAGTTTTTTCTGTATCATCTTGTTCTGCGAAGCTGCAAATATTTTCTGGTTCGGTGTTCATTTCCAAATCAGAACCATTTTGTTGTAACTGTGTGTTTTCCAAAGGAACATGTGCAATGATTTCGTGGTTTTGTTCTACACTTTCTGCTTCTGAAGATGTAACAATGCTTGGATCAATATCTGAATGGGTAGTAATATCTGGATCTGCAGGTGTTTCCTCGACAGTAGTTTGTTTTTGGAGATGTGAAAAATCTTCAACTGAAGAACTATTTTCAACTGTTTTACTTTCGTCTGGCACTTCGTCAGTTGTTACAACATTATCTTCATTGTTAATTTTTTCTGGTACAGAACTTTTATCAACTTTATTTTTTGCTGTTGAATTAGTATTTAAGTCTGTACTAGGGTATAATTCAGTTATACTTGGCAATATCGATGATAATTGGTCACTCTTGCCTTGACTATTTAAAATTTCTGTAGTGTTCTCAACATTGTCGATTAGTTTTGTTTTATCAGACTGTGTAATATTAGCAAAGGCCATATCGTCTATAGCTTCCATTGCCTGAGCTATTTCGAACCTTTTTAACAATGTGCGATCTTTTTTCGGATGACTTGTTCTTCTGGATAATTTCTTTTTCGGTGGGAGCACCTCAGTAACAGTCTCAGAGGCCGGTCCTTCGAAATTTCTCGCTCTCATGTGAGATGTTTCGATAATATTTGAACCGTTTTCTGAATCTGTTGGCTTCACTTCAGGTTTCTCCTTATTTGAATTTTCACTGGAATTTTCACTTCTAGGGGAATATACCTTAATATCAGTTTTAGTCATTTCACCTGTTGCTAGATGTACTTCTTTGTTGTGTTCACTTTCACTGTTTGGGTCATCAATTGAAGTTGTTTGAAGACTATCATTATTTTTTTCAATTTTCGACATTATTTTAAGTTTTGATTCCTCTCCTATGTTCGCTTGTTGAATAATCTTCGACAAGATTCGAGATTTCAGTTTCTGGAAATCATCTGGAGACCCACTCTCGGGGATAGAGCTTTTGGTTTTCTTTTCCAAATGTAATTTCAAATTTTGTTTATGTTCGAAATCCTTGAATGATTTCACGAATCGTTTTTTCGGATTTATCAGCTTTGTTGTCAGTTCTGCAGGCTCATCATTTGTAGGTTTCTCAACACTTTTAGTTGGCGACGTTGTTTCTTTATCCGGAAATTTTATAGTTTTAGTTCCGTGAAAATTTTGCTCCCATTTCAAGGAGCTGCTTATGTCAGGAAGTTCTGGAATGCTGGTTGCTTCCATCACTTCGTGAAAGGCTTTATCAATAACCTCGTTTTCTTTACCAGAATTTTCATCATCTTCAGATGGATCTTCCTTTTTATCAAGGTTTTCACGTTCCGGAGACTTCGTTAGATCTTCACTAGACCTTCTTCTTTCCGCTATGGGAATTACCCTCGGTATCTTCCGACCTGTACCTGACGCAGGTATAACAGGAGCTTCTTCTTCATCTTCCTCATCAAAATCGAAGCACGATTTGATGGCTTGTTGAGTATCCTGATTTATTTTATTGATTTTATCGTTAGTTTCAAAGTTATCTTCTTCAGGCAAAACATCACTAAAGCTGGTCGTATCTGGTGCATTTGTTAAAGAGTCCTCTTTGCTGCTAACATCGGAGTTATCTTTAGTTTGGGAAGAAATGTCAGATTCTTTATCACAGGTATTCTTCGATATGCTAGTATCCGTGAATTCCGCCTGAGTGGCAAAACTATCGTCCATGTCGTCGTCACTGTCTTCCCATTCAGCAAGTAAATGGCTGCGAAAATCGGTGACGTTTTCTGGTTTTTCTTGTTTGTTATCACCGGTTTCAATGACCATACTTGTGTTCGTAGATGATTTGCTCTTTCTCCGCTTAGAGGAGTCATTGTTTGTTCTTTTACGAGGTGTAGTCGTTTTAGAAGAAGATCTGGGTTTCTTAGGTTTCTCATTTTTGGCCTTAGTTATACCAGGCTTCTTTTTCTTCTTTGTCTTAGTTTTCGAACCTATTATGCCAGAGAAGTGAAATTTCGTGTGAACGATGAAAACTTCCAAACGTTTGGTTGAGAAACAACAAGAATAACATTTATATTCTGTATCGGGCTCGCGATTTAAAAGAATCACTTCGTCGTCTTCTCTGTCACCTGGAATTCGATCCTTTTCTGGAGACTGGATGCAAATGTACGCTTTGTAATCGTCAAATCCTAAGAATCTTCTGTGAGTGATGCATGTTTTATCTGTGAAAAAAAGGATTTTATATAATTGTTATTCAAGATTTTTGAATGCAAACCGGGGTTACTCAATTTTTGGGTACACTAAAGCTATACTATCGGTATCACAGGTTATAAATGGTGTTCCAATTTGAGGTTAATTTTTAAATTTTTAATAAAATACAGAAATTATTTGTGAATGATTAAATCTTTTATTTCAAATGATAGTACAATTGTTTCGGTTTAGTAATGGAAAACAATATCTTGTAAGTGACCACCTGCTGCTGTACGACAAGCCTCTAATCATTTGCCAAAATTTTCGATAACTTTCTGGCATAACTGCGGTTCAAGTACTTCAAAACAGTCAATAATGTTCTCCTTTAGGTCATCAATTGTTTTTCTTTTCTTTCAAATAGCTCCATAGGAAAAAATCTACGAGGTGTTAGATCGCAAGATCTAGGGGGGCAATTAATGTTTCCTCTTTGAGCAATTATTTGATTACCAAATTTCTGTTTCGAAAGATTGATTGTTTCTGCTGCTGAATGACATGTTGCACCATCCTGTTGGAACCACATATTCTGCACATCAATATGTTCTAATTCATCCCACAAAAAGTTAGTAATCATCGTTCGATATCCATCACCATTCACAGTTAAAGTCAGTCTTCCATTGTCATCTTCAAAAAAGTATGGACCAATCACTCCACCAGCCCAAAAATCACACCAAACAGTTACTTTTTGTGGATGCATCGGTCTTTCCATTTATTTCTCGTGGATTTGCTTCACCCCAGATTCGACAATTTTGCTTGTTAACAAATCCACCCAATTCAAAATGTGCTTCATCGCTGAAGATGATTTTGTTGAAAAAAAATCACATTTTCAAGTTTCTTTTGTATGGCCCAATTAACGAATTGACGACGTAAACCAAGTCTGTTGGCTTTATTTCTTGCGTTATCTGAATCTTGTAAGCCTTTAAATGAAGATCTTTGTGCAAAATTGTGAATAAATGGTTTCTGGAATGTTCAATTGCTGTGCACGATGACGAATTGATGTTTTTGGTTGTTCAACAACACTAGCAGTAACAGCTGCAGTATTTTCTTCTGAATGTTCACTACGATGTTATATGTTTTGCTTTTTTCATTTTTTACTGAACCAGTTCCACAAACATTTGACGGACAATTTTCTCTTCCATATTCTGCACAACTTTCACCAAATTTAAAATATGGTTTAATAATAAACACGCGTTACTCATTAGTATATATCTCCATTTTTAATCACCGGAATATTCCTACTAGTCATCTGTTAAATAACATGATATTCTAGTACAAAAAATATAAATGGCGGCAAATTTAAAAATTAACCTCAAATTAGAACACCCTTTATATAATTTTGATAATGTATGATTACTGGAAGAGTTACAATGTTTTTTTAAGTAAGCAAAAATTACATTTCCCGGAGTTACAAGGACAAATCGAGAAACGTTTTAAGAATCACTGGTACTCATAAGAATAGAATGGGATAATACTTAAATCTTGAAAATAGAATCCATACTGCATGATGATTAATAATACTGAAATCGAAGTTGCGACTACAGATGTGGAACCTGGTTGGAAACAGAAATTATTATATAATCGACTAGATAACCCGCCCCGGCGTTGCACGGGGTAGACAAATCGGCGTATAAAACGTATGCCGTACTAATCTTCATAAAAAATTTTCATTTGGTAATTTTCACATCCCCTACATTTTTGGATTTTCCTGAAGAAACAATTTTCACATCTTCATTGATGAGCGAAATTTATATAGCAACAACAGCTTCTAAAAATACAGTATTTCGCGATTTAATATGTAGAGCTTGACATTTGATATTTTGGTTTAGTCGCTTTTGATTGTCGGTTTTTTGACATTTGCTGACATTGACATTTTTAACATGTATGTCATTATCGACATATTTCACGTCTTGAACAAATTCGATTTTTGAAATTTTTCTCAATTTGACAATTGCGAGTTTTAATATTTTTGTGATGTTCGGATTTTGACATTTCTAAAGTTTGGAATTTTTGGAATTTACTTTCATTTTATAAAA
This sequence comes from Octodonta nipae, assembly GCA_034190945.1. Classification (NCBI taxonomy): domain Eukaryota; kingdom Metazoa; phylum Arthropoda; class Insecta; order Coleoptera; family Chrysomelidae; genus Octodonta; species Octodonta nipae. Next base: position 67,011,693 of record CM067223.1, on the reverse strand, counting down.
CTTTGTCACTTGAACATGTTTTATATTGCCGACATTTTTCTAGTTTTTTGGGATTACATCTAAATTAATAAGCCCCCCCCCCTTTATAAATTCAATATTGGCAAAATGTCTGATTAAATTCTAGTCATTTCAGGAGAAACAACATTCACACCTGCATCATTTTTTGTTTTCTAAAAATTATAATACCCCCCTCCCCATTTCAATAATATAATTTTCACAAAATGTCATCAAATCTATTATTTTAAGAATTAATATATAATATTCATCCCTGTATTACTCTCGGTTCCCAAGATTTATTGAGTTTTTCTTAACAAATACCCTACTTGCCCCCTAACGGGGGTGTATATGTGCATATAATGATTCACACCAGTTTCAAAGATATTCAATTCTGCGTAAAACAATAGTCATCACCAATTACCCTATTTAATATTCCATTTTTTGCTACTTAAAGAAAGGAATCAACCCCTTAATTCTCATAGCTGTATTGCTTTTGGCTCTCGAAAAATACTAAATTTTTCAATAATGAAAATGCCATTTCCCCACCTCTCTCCCATGAGATATTTTGAATTTGTGAAAATCAATTAAACTCTTTTTTTATTTACTTGGGGAGAAGAGTATATACACCAATTTTCATCCCGTATCACGTTTCCGAGATATTAAATTTGAAGAAAAACTATTTACACCCCAATGTTCCCAATCGCATAATCGAACTCTATCAACACATAAAACATTAAAAAAATATATACAAGCAAATCTAAAATCCTTCATTGCGTACTTATCAACTAATTCATCAAATTGATTGCTGTTGCTTGGCATCGACTTCAAAAATATACTAGATGGTAGGTAATTAATTGTACAGAATGGCACCTTTAATGTTTACATTTTTACTTCCTGGGGAAGTACCTTACAACATTGAATGTGTTATTTATTTGCTAGAGTTGTATTTTGTTTTAATTATTTTTAGCTTTTTAGTTATAGGTAGAAGTCGGCTATATTTTTTTTTAAAATGTTTTATTTTCAACTTTTTAGTTTTTTTTTTGAACTAAGGTAGTTTTCATTCTTTATTTTTTAATAGACAGAACCAGGTACATCGAAAGCCTCAACATTACACAAAGATACTTTATCATTTAAATTGACAAGCAAATCTTTACAACAAAATGTACTAGTACGCGTTACTTATAAGCCCAAATATATTTATGCCTTATTGAATACGCCATGAACCATTTTTTGAACTTTTTTTGACAACCCTGTATAACTAGATAATCTAACCAACCTATTACCAACCAGCCTGTACATACGGCTGCCACGGACAATGCATAAATTTGTTAGCTGCCTTCTGTAAACTATAGGACGGAGTAGAATCCATCCTATATTTACGAAGTCAAATCCGTCGTATATTTCAACCATAGTATATAACTCCTTGTGAGCTACCCATAAATTATTCCTTTTAACATTTTATGTTATCGCCCTGTGTAACATTAATTCCTCTCCACACTTTATGCAACTTCTTATGGGCTATAAAGAAATAATTTTTAATCACATTATAAATATATCCAATTCCAGCATATATTTCAACCATCCTGTATATGATTTGCTTATGCCCACATCATATAATAGTTTTTAATCACCCTATATATTTTAATTTCACATTGTTTTCAACAATTTTATACCACAAACGTTTGTTTGTCCACCATATTCCAACCATCCTGTATATACGCTGCCTACGGACCACCATCATTCTAGTCCGTCCTATATTTCAATCTTCATATAATGCAACTCCTTCTACCACTTTACTTTGTGATTTTGTTTGTTATATAACTAAACACCTGTCTATAAGCCACCAAGTACCAGTTTAAAGTTTGACATGTGTTGTCACTGAATTTTGTATTAAGCCGGGAGAATGTGACAACCAAAAGTACCGTCTTCGCAAAATGGAAAAATTTGCATTAAATAGTATTTGCCTGGTATTCAAACAAAACAAGTTGGTACTCATTGATTAAGGAGCCGAAATATTATGGTTTACTACCTATATGGTTGAAATGTACATAGAAAATTTTCAAATTCGCAATTAAAACTTCCGGCCTAAAATTACCGCACTATTACGTTGGAATTAAAATATTTATGAGGAAATGTCCGTTATGTCATTTCGATGAAATTTTTTATAAGAATTTTGGAATTAATCGGCGATTTTCTGCCAAACTGCAAGTTGCACGTCGCAGAAAAGTAATGATATCACCTAAGAATCTTCCTTAATAGATTAAACGTAAAAACTATACACATCCATAAGGAGTTATCGAAAAATGACTAAAATATTGGGATATGGTCGATTTCCATGCACGCATGTGTTCGTTCACAAATTTTATCAATTTATCAATAAAATTCTTTTCTAAAATTTGAAGTTTCACCAATCCGGATATTACTCTATTAAACAATATCATTCAAAACGGTGCACCACAGGAGAAATAATCAGGTAAATACATACAAAAAAAGCGAAAAAATACGCGACGAATTGAAACCTCCTCCTTTTTGGAAGTCGGTTAAAAATATAGCCTATGTTACTCGCGGATAGTGTCGCCTTCAATTAGCCAAAGAATTTTTAAAATCGGGCCATTACCTCCAGAAATTACCCGTTACAAACCACCAAACAAATAAACTTTAGCTCTCTTCTATACATTAGTATAGATATAGAAAAGTAAGACAAATTGTCAGTGTCAAATTTAGTTGATCAACGCAAAAAGTTGTGCTTCTCAATGAACATCTAAGAAATAATCCAAAAATAAAACAATATTTTTATTTACACATCATGGCTCAATTCTTAACCATTTTAGTTCGACCAGGAATAATATCTTCTTAAGTTAGTAACAAAATTGCAGAAACTATTTTGTTGCCTCATAATAACTTTGACAATATCAATGTCTTAAGCAATGTGATACTTTTTGTCTTAAGATGTCGGCTACCCTAAAGAAGATAACTTCGGTAAAATGTTTGATAAATCGAAGATTTGTATGAAAAGTTGGCCTTAAACTTTTATGTTTGGGGTAATATGAATTATTTCATTTGTGGTTGATATTTGCAAATTGGCCAAAAAAATTCCCACTTCAGTCTAAGACCATGTTGCAAGGCATACTTGAAATTTTTATATTATTAATAAATTAATATTAAAGGTGTCTCATACTCCTTTGGATGAAAGCTGTGATAAATCTTGGTGTCTTTTTTCCAGTCAAGCATTGGGATTTACATTCAGTAATGATACTTGGTAGATCTATCCTGTAAATTAAAAAGAGAAAATGACCTAATACGGATCCTTGTGGGACCCCTGAAAATACAGGTTTGTGTCCAAAATGTTGTCCCTTACTCTTACCAATTGTTTCCTTTCTTTCAAATAGCTTTCTCTAAGCATCGCAAAGATAAAGTTTACATTTTCTAAGTAATAATTCGTGGTTGATGGTGTCAAATGCCTTACTGAAGGTTAAAGACTAGCTTGCTGTAATGACGTCATCAGTGATGCCGCATAGTGTGGATGTGCTATGCCCCCTTCAAAAAAAAAACTCATTCACTTTTCCAGGACTTTGGAGAACAATGGAAATAGGCTGATAGGCCCTACATCATTTGTGTCATTAAGATGAAGTATTTATGGAAGTGGTACAATCACGTTTTCCAGCAATGTAGAAATAGAAATGCTCAAGGCAGCTACTTACTATATGGAGTATATAGCCATCTGCTTAACATCCTGATTAAAAGGGCCAGGAATTATCTGTTGGAGGCTCATTCCCTTAGCTTAATAAGTTTGGACATTGGAAACTCACCTTCACCTATAGACTTCTAAAACAAGGCTTGACAGCCTTGCCTGTTTTATTCATAGGCCTTTTTTAACATTAAGGCACACATCTTGTCGACATTGGTGAGAACCCTACAACCCAATTTTTAAATCGAGATATATTTTTCAAGTTTCATTTATTCAAAGACTAGAAACACAGAATAGAACAAAGGTGAGGAAGTAAAATGAACTGGTCAAGTAAATATGGTGTCCTCACTTGAGAAGCATGGGAGGGAAACAACTCTCTGGAGAGGATTGCGTCCCTGAAGTCAGCTTGTCGGGAACGGGTGTGCGCACCTGTTATCACTTAATTATATTGCATGTCATTTGAAATAAACTTATTAAATAAGGAAACTACTAAGTACTAACCAACTTTGGCCTTCTTCTCTTTCTTCGCCTTTGAACTAGGTGTCTCATCGTCGGAATTATTTCTTCTTTTTTCTGGAATGAAAGCTGGTTCACTCAAGATATTTGGATTTCCACCAACACGAACTTCAGCATTTGACACATCTTTTGGAAATTTCTGCATGTGCGGAACATTGGATCGGAAAGAAGCTGAAATTATAAGACAATATTATTAAAGCTATTTAATATGCTCCAACTGAAACTTAAGTTGTGTACAAATGGGAAACTGTATGACAATTAATTTTACGAAAAACGTAAAAAATATTAACACGGCTGCGGCCCAGGTTTCTACACGCTCGATTAGTGTGCGGTAAGAGCCATATAAGTGCCGTACCGCACTATTTTAATATGCGTTACGAGCCACATATGGCTCGTAGATCACAGGACAAATTTTTAACTTTTTCTGAGTGAAAAGTTATTTTTTTCGAATTTGATTCATTAAACAGCATTCAATTGAATGCATAAGCAGGAGCTTGATGTACATTTTAAAACCAGAATAAAAGGATGTGAGAGAAAATGATTTAAATCATCAAATAGTGTACTTTACGACTATAAAAAATGAACAATGAAGTATGAAAAATAAGTCTACAGTATTAACTTTGCAAGAATATCATTAAAAAAAGAAAGGCACAACCCCGGACAATTTCACATTCTGAGCAAAATCGTTTTTTTTTTTAACCGCTCATGGTGTGTCATTATTTTCCAAAGATTTTTGTAACATCCTGTATATTTTCTTATCTTTTTATTATATATATATATATATAATATATATATATATATATATATATATAGATATATATATATATATTGTTGTATGGCCCGGTTCAGTTGGTATGTACTCGTTTCGGTGTCCGCCATCTAGGAATCTCCACTTCTCTCTCGGCAAATATTATCATTGAGCGCATCATCTGAATCGTCGTTCAATCATAGGAACTTGAACTAATTCGCTAACTTCTAGCCAAACTTAAAATTTTTGAGTACGGGAATTCATATTTATTATAAAATATTTATGATTTGTGCATGATTTTTCCCATCCCAGTGTGCGGTACGGCACGTAGTTGGCCCGTATGTTTTTAATTCATAATAATTTTCTGAAACTAGTTTTGAACATTTCTGTACAAATAAGTTTGAAAAATATAGAAAAATAATAAAGTAATTGAAATCGCACTTTAGGGAAGATTGATAATTTTCAAGAGTACAAGCATCTTTATTCTTTACAAAATCAAAATGGTTATTACGGAAAGTTTATTAGAGTTGAAAATTACATTCAAATATGTAATTATACCCTTCTACTATGAAAAATAAAGTTTTGTATTTTGTGTAATAGAATATGTTTTTAACATATTTATTATAAATATTCCATTCAAATAATTTAAATAAAAATATGTCGGCCTGTCAGTTCACAAAATTGGCATTAGTAGACTAGTGTTTATTATAACGTTGCGATAGTACCAAAATTATTAAAAGTTTTGAGATTCTGAATCGCTATTTGCATGGTTTATGTTATATTGACATAACGTTCCGTGTTTCGCCTATATCAATTTACAGAATCCCCATGCAGGCATGTTATCAGTATCAGTAAAAGGATCTTTTTCCCGGAAAATTCTAAATCGTATACGTTATGAACTTAGAAAAAGTATTTGTTTAATTTTATGGGTTGTCTACATAGAAGGAAACAAGTGACATAAATTTTTTAATAGAAAGCTTTTGTGGCCAACTAGTTCTCCAGACTTATTCCTTGCGGATGTACTTAAAATAAATTATATAGGCACCACCAGACTCCATTGAGAATATGGTCCATTTGGAGAGGGCAATTAGAGAGACAATAACCTCTCCCATGATTAGAAACATTTTAAAATATTTCTAATGGAATGATGAAATGTATGGAAAATGAACGAATGAAGATATGTCGAGGCAAATGTACATAGTTAGAGGCAAAAATTACTACATATTTTTATTTAAATGTAATATTTATAGGTTTCTACCACAAAACAACAAACCCCGATGTTTCGTACTGGATAGGTATAATTATATATTTGAATGTAAATCTCAACTTTACTTTACTTTACATATGAAAGGTAATTTAGTCTTGAGCAAGATTCAGATATATAAATGGTGGTTAATGGAGTTTTATGGCAGGCAGAACTTTTAATCATAAAGTTAATAATAAAAAAGCTTCCCATCTGTATAGAACCTAAGCAGTAAATTATATGCTCAACATTCACTTTCAAAATTAAAATGAAGTTCAGTGATAAATAATACTGTGGTCAGTATATAGAGCTCCGAAAATCAAGCACAATTCTACATCGTTGTGGAACTTGCAAACTCTCTATTATATTCAATTTGATTACTCTATTCTTTCAATTTCATTAAACACTCTATATGCTCAATGTACTCACTCAACTCTCGTTTAACCAAGAAAAAAAATTAGCTATATTAAAGAAATAGGATACATTTCCATTATAAATGCCAGTGAGAAATAATTTGGTCAAGTGCGACTTGAGCTTGCATATTAAGGATTCCATACCACCTTTGAGATTTATTATAATTAGATAAATCATAATATATATTTAATTTTCTAGTTTCAGTCAAACAGTGAATGAGTGTATTTTCTTACATTTTCCTTAATATCTTTTAAACTATGAGTTTTAAATTTATAAAAAATATACACTTTTCTTTGGGTCTGCTATATGATGTGCTACATTTTTGCATATTTTTGTTAAATTTTTTAACAAATCTATTTAAAAATATGAAAAAGTATTTGTATTTCTCAAAATGAGCCCTTTTTATTAGATACATTAAATGACATGTTTTAATTCTTTATTTTTCATTTAATTCTAACATTTGCCCCCCAACAATTAATTTTTCTCATTATTGTCCCTGTAAAGCTCAAGTAAAGTCCTGTATTTCCATTTTCCCAAATTTTAGGTTTTATAGTTCAGAGATAAACGGACAATTGATCAATTTTTGTATATTTTTGTTAATATACATATTTTAAAAAAATTTTTAGAAACATGAAGAAAAAAATAGTATTCTTCATAAAGAGTAATTTCGTCTGATATATTTTGTGAATACTTTGAAAAAAAAATTATTAAGTCCCCAAAATGCTTATTAACATCTTCTCCTTATTTTTTTAAGCAAGCTCAAGTGAGGCCCTATATTTAAAATTTCTTCTAAAATTTTAAGTCCTGTTGTCGGTGGGTTCTGGCAAATAACAACCGCGATAACTCAACTTTTTGCGGTTTACGCTTTTGTAGAAATAAACTAATTAGAAAATATCTACTTAAAAAAATTTTTAATTAAATCTAACATTTGGACACATATTAATATCACAATAATATTATAGCACTACATTTGGCTTTTGAATTCGTTTTGATACTGAAAGCTGAAACACAGCAATGACAACTCCCGATTTGGAATTAAAATGTCTTGAAACACAGACAAATATCATACAATATACAAAACACTATTTATATACAGGAATATTAAATGATGGCATTGTAGAGATTTCTTTCTCTCAGAATATTTGATGAAGTATTTTCGTACAGATCAAACCAGAAATCAAGGCATTTTTTTGAAATTGCCTTAATACATTTTATTCACAATTTACAATTTCAAATACTTATTTACCTGTTGCAGGAAATATCTAAAAGAAAACCCTAATGAACAGGTAAAATAATTTACTTTAATAGTGGAAATGCAAAAATTGACTATTGAAGAAATCGATGATAAACCCATAAATGAAAATTAGTTCTTAGTTATCCTAAATATACTCACCCATTCCTTTTTTGATAAATTCAACTTTTTTGTCACAATTGTAGGGACAGATGTTATCCCAACTTCTGACATATTCACTGCAAAACAAAAATGATATAAGAACAAATATATGACAAAATGTAGGGTTTTTGTCTGTTGTTTGCATTGAACATTAGTGTGTTCGTCAAAGTACTGGACACAATAGTTGACTTGACATGTGGCCTAACTGCAGTGCAATTTCTTTTTTGAAAATGCCAACAATGTAAACTGGAAACAACAGGAAAATCACATTGCTATACCATGAATTTGTATTAGAGTCATCTCAGCATGTAAAATATTATAAATTGTACATTATGCTTGTTTCAGTATTTAGTATCACTATTTTTTATGGTTTCATGATGATCGTTTTAAAAGTTATAATTTTGTCACATGTCCTGATGTAACATATTTAATGTAAAAATTATAAAAAAGCAACATAGTCAATATTATAACAGCAAAGCCATTTATTTTTAAAGTTTTCATTTACTGTTGTGTGTACTAGTTGTTTTCTGAAAGATAGTTAGTTGTGGCATCACAAGTTTGTATTTTTCTGATTGTGGGAATAACACCACAATTGGCGGGAAGTCTGTATATTTCAATATCCAAACCATTTCAGAGTC
>CM067223.1:66890837-67002956 GCA_034190945.1 Octodonta nipae | reverse complement strand
TCCTTCTATTCTTCTTTTAACCACTTTCACGGACCGAATAGAATTCCTTTGTTGACTGAGCTGCTTTTGTTGGATGTCTTCATGAATGTATTTCGGATGACGTCTTTCTAAATGCAATTGTTGAGGAACCATATATTCTATCATCATTAATTTACTATTATCATGCCCTATTAATATTGCAATTGCAATAGAAATACGGGATCCCATTGGAGTTCCAACCACTTGTCACAATATGAATTTTTTACATGTATTTAACGACAAGAAGTGAATCCATTCCATTTATTTTTTGGGACAATTTGTTATTATAATTCATAGGTATATTAGTGTATAAAGATTGGACATCTAGAGATATAGAAATGTGATTTGCTGGGACAATTTAATTTTTTTAACAGAATTATGAATATTCCAAGAATGTAGTTGTAAGATCTTTCGAGAAATTATAAGTTGGTGAGTTAATATTATTAACAATCGTTCATAATGGATTAATGTTTTTGATTAACAACTACCAAATTAAAATTTATTATTGTGTGAAAAGCTGAATGATGCGAGGTAATGTAATAACGAATAAAATATATGACATGTGGATAATAGCAACCTTTTATTTATAAAAGGTTGCTATTATCCTTTTTAAACAGTTTTAATTAACCTTATTGGAATATTACTTACTATATAATTAATAATCAATTCTTCTTATAGTAGTTAATGTTGCCATTTTAATACAGCCGTACTGTCTGACAATTCAAGGCTTTGTGGCAGATCAGTCTTTGAGGCAAAGGATAACAGTCTTTTAGCTGAAGCTGATGATGGTAAAGGCGTATTATATTTAACAAAACACTCTTGTCTACATCTGTAAGTAGCTGCAGTTCTTGTCTTTCCTTCACAACAAAATACACCATTAAAAGTTCCACTTTTGTCAAAGGAGCATCGTAAGACAGTCGCTTTGTTTCTATTATTGACATCCAACTCAGAATCAGATTTCAAAATTGAAAAAAAAATCTTGATTGGTAAACTAATGAACCATTTATTTTTAAAATGTGGATATGACAAAGTACCAATATGAAATATTTTCTACACTTTTTTTCGACACTTCCAGTATGTCTTGATTAAAGGTTTACAATAAAAAAAGTTCTTGTTCTCGATTTTCTGTAACTTTTTCTTAAGGCCAGAAGGCAATGCAGTATTACCTATCCCATAATATGTATTGGTGCCACTCTGCATGGAGCAACGCATACCAAGTGCTCTTGTGATAGTCAAATTCGTTTTCTTTGATAGCATTTTTTATACTTAATGATATATGTAAGAGCAAGTTTTTGTCTTTCAAATTTGAAACATCTACCTGGTTTCTCCAGGGCAGCTTATAGTGTGATGAAGTATATCTTGAATTATTGTAGCTGACTTTGGTTGGCGTGCAGCTTCCTATAAATCAACATTTTTTCACCACCCCAGCCTGTATATTTGACTAAATGGTATTTTCTTCAACTAAAATCTTTTTCTTGTCCGTAGTTGCACATAGACTTAATGTTTGTGCAACGCATTGTAAATGTGTATGCAATAAGTAAATGCCCTCAGCTTCGGATTCCGATATATCTGCATTGTGATAATTGTAGGATATAGTAGCAGAATAATCATCTTTATGGTAAATATTTACTCCGAATATTTTAAACGCCATTATCAGCTACTGATGCTACTATTTCTTTAACTATTTCAGATATACGGTCCTAGCTGTAAATATCTTTGAATTTTCGAGCTGTCACGCCAATAAACGTTCTACTTTTTCTTGAAATATCGGATGTTGTGCGCAGCTAGTTAACTTCTTTTATTTCGGACTTAATCTGTTTCACTTACTTTTCGTATTAAGTCTCTGTTCGACGTCCTAGGCGTCGTCGACTATTTAGAGTTAGTCACTTTTCAGATATTTTTAAGTCCTCGAAAATTGTTCCAAATATGGATCTTCTACAGCATGTAATGGGAAATAAGAGTGCATAAAATATTTCACAATGTTTTCATTGAATTGTTCTTGCGTAAATTATTTCTGGTCATATATATCTGTTTTCTACTCTTTTTAGTTACGCAAATTTTGTAATTTCTTATTCTCTGTTCTTTTTTTTCTTTATATCTGTTTAATATTCATCGACATAATCTTTGCCGTGTTTTCGGGTGGCTTAGAAAATTCGATGTACAGTTTTAATACCGTTTGACTTTTGTTATGTGATTCTTTGCATATCTCATACGTACTGCTGTAACCTTATCACCTGTTGATCCTTCTGGTAAATATTTGAAAAAAAAAATAGTACCAGTTGCAAAGGTGATGAGTAGTCGGTGTCGGAGTGTCGATTGTCCATATACCCAGCGACTGTCCAATATCCACAAGAGTCTCTGAAAAGTTGCCGGTTTCGTCAATATTATCTATCGTCGTCATTTTCTACCAACATTACAAAAAAAATCACCTATTTGTTTTATTGACAACACAACATTTAAATTATTTAATTTAATTGCGAGTATTGTGAACGCTAAATTATCAATTCTTTGCTGACTTCAAGCAGGGTTTCAGCTGGAAATTTTGGGGGAAATTCGCCTTTACAGCGGGATCACACTATGATTCCAGTGAGAGATTAAACAATATATTTATGTATGAAAATAATAATGATTATTGTGGAATGTTTATATTCAATCAAGTTAAATATAAATAAATCTTAGTATTTAAAAATCGACCAGATAATCCATAAATCAACAACAATAATATATTAATTTTGTTATTTATTCATAGCTATTATTATATCTCTATTTACTTATGGTTCTTCTTGCTGTTAAATTACTTAAACATCTAAAGAAATAATAAAAATTACGGACACTGAAACCAAAGAGATTGATTCAACCTACAATATTTAGTCATTAGTCATTGGCAACATTTATTTAGACATACTATAAATACTTAACGAACATATAGTCGTGTATTTTACAGTTTAAGTATAAACAAACATCGAATAAATCAGAGACACCTTCATATTTAAAAAAAAACAAACAAAATATCTCAAATCGTGAAAATAAAAGTTACTTTGTGTTTTAGCAATTGGAGTGCATTTATATATATATATATATATATATAATATATATATATATATATTTGCGTGTATATATATATAATATATATATATATATATATATATATATATATATATTTGTTTTTAAGTTTTCGCGGGCACTAAATGTTTTAGGCGGTTTCCGGAATTCATCCGCGTAGTTAATAACTGATCCCTGCCGGGATCGATGGTAAAATGACGACGTTTCGGCAGAGTCACATCTGCCCTCTTCAGGTCGGTTCGCATAATTCTCGTAGCCTTCTGCTTTCGCTTCTAGTTACTCGAATAGTATTCTAGAAGGCTACGAGAATTATGCGAACCGACCTGATGAGGGCAGATGTGACTCTGCCGAAACGTCGTCATTTTACCATCGATCCCGGCAGGGATCAGTTATTAACTACGCGGATGAATTCCCGGAAACCGCCTAAAACATATATGTATATATATATTTTAGATTTGGTTTCACTAAATTCACTTTTTAAAAAAAATATTTATTACAAAAAAATTCATATGTTTAAGTTACAAAGACAATATTATAGGTATGAAGTTATATGAAGATAATGAACACTGAGAATTGTTTTCGGTTACATTTATAACGTAAAATGCTGACGCTATGTCATCAGTTTTCATGTGAACAAAGCGTCTACGTGATTTCTAAGAATTCTAGGAAGTTGTAATATGATACTTGTGTGAAGTCAATTACGGTTCAAGCACCTATGGTAACTTTAACGTGTAAATTGTAAGTTAGTGCACTTCTCATATAACAACTCCCCTTATACATGAAAAGTTGATGCTTTACATCAACTTTTAATAAAAATGAAACATCTGTAAATAACAAATATCGCTAGGAATATCAAATGGTAGTATTAACATTACAAAGGTAATTCGAAAATGAAATTAAAATTGTTAGTATAAAATATGTTAGTGTCAATAATAAGTCAAAAATCAAACTTATATAATATAACAACGATAAATGGTTAGTAAATAAAATAAAAGGGTAATACATAAAATATGGGTAACATACAAAAAATACATTGTTATAAATGAAATGTTTATACAGTTGTCTCTGTGATCGGGTTTGGTTTTAATACTGGCCTTAGTTTAGGCAGCATTCTTAGAGATGATGAAGGCGTCGTCGATTGGTCGGTATTTTCTTGAGCTTTTGGGCTCTCTTCAATTTTCTTTTTGATGATGTTGAAAATCATGATCGCTGAAATGATCATGACGACAGCTATTGTCGTATACGTAAACCAAGAGATGTTCTTGGTTAGGAAAGGCTGATTTATAAGACCATCTAGGTCTCTGGAGTACTGTTCTAACTTATGGTTCGCAACGTCCAGTTCCTCCACGTTGATGCTGCTTATGTCGAAGGGTTTCAGCTCGGGAATTTGTAACTTTTCTGGAACTGTATCGCAACAGTTGTAAGGTACTGTAACTGTGTGATAGACTTCGGAAAGGGCTGTTTTTTTTCCAGACTCAGCCTGGACCTTAGTAACACCTACAAAGGCACTACACTCCGATTGAAGTTTTAGAATGGAGTTGCGCACTAGAGTTAAAGTTGTTGAGTTCTTTTGATTGCAACTCACCACAACACGTAAAGGTTCGGAGGTCACGACAAGCCACATATTCTGTTCAGTTTTTGGACACTGTAACCCTGACTAAAAATTACTGCACTCCTGCAATTGTCCGGCACATTTTGAATACTTTTCAGAAGTTGCACCTCACACGGTGCGTTAGAGTCTATAGGATAGGCGTATAGGTCGGGAACACAATTTTCTTCCGATAGCAAGCGGTTTACACGCGCTCAAGTCCTTGATTGAAATAAACATTAAAGAGTCTTCGTTTTTCGCGAGGTACTTTTGAGTAAAAGACAAAAGGTGATGTAATCCAGTTCTGTCATCGTAAATTGGGATAGGGTATAACCGGAAAAGGGTGTATGGTTGTTGTTCTACTAATGGAATTCTTAAGACAAAAATAAGATCAGAGTTTGTTTGGAAAGCTTCTAACTCGATAATTTCCAAGTATTGTCCAATGCTTGAGTATTTTATTGGTAGTGGAAGATTGTTTTTTATTAGGTTTTGCGATATTTCTTGCAATGCCGTAATGAGATGTTCCGGCGTTAAAATAGATGTATGTATGATTTTAAGACGCGCGAAAGTAATTGAATTTAGCACATCATTTAGGCTATCTTCCAAGTAAGGTAATTCTCCATTAGTTTCTCGCATAATTCGAGCAACATAAGTTTCGTTTCGATATAGCCGACTTTATCGTTAATTTTTTCGATTGTAGTTTCTAGTTTTTTTCATATTGCTGTTAAAGACTTTTTCGTCAATTTGCAGTTTTTGGACGGTCTCGTTGAAGTTTTAATGACAGAGGTAGTTACACTGATTTGGTTTTTGAGTAAATTTTCTATTTGTAATTGACCTTGATTGAGCCTAGTGATACTATCAGTAAAATATTTACCGTCATCCGCGTCTAAGTTTCCGGTAATTGCTTTGAAAAGAGTACCTGCGCCATCAAGTATGCCGCGTTTTGGTCTTTTGGTGTCCATATTTATTTCGATAAATTTGTCCTTAATTGTGGTGGATATTTGGTTTAGAAGATTTATATGAGTTTGTACATCTGAGCGGAAGTAATTCATTGCGAAAGATTTATAGTTAACAGTTTCGATAAGTGTTTGTAAAAGTCTATTATTTGTCGTGAAAACGTGTTCGAGGGCCGAAATATTTTGTGGACCAAGAGTGTCCATTTATTGTTAGAAACGGTTATTTGGGCTTCGTTGTGGTAGTATATCCCTAATGTGTTATTTATAGGTTCGACTTGATATTGGGCTACTGCTGATCCGAACAGCAGGCACAACCTGAAACAGAAATTAACTTTCTGAGAACGGTTTCATTCTGCCGAAATTTACTTTAGTTTTTTGTTTGTTTTTGGATTTAGTAATGTCGCGGAATTTTTGTGAATCTCCAGGATTTCGAAAGGACCATTGAATTTATTTTGGAGTTTGTCCTTGATTTGGGATTCCTTGATATAGACTTTATCGCCTATTTGATAATTCGGAGATTTTCGGAAACATGTTTATCGAATCGGGCTTTCGCTTGAGCTTTTGAACTTCTGTTCTTTCACGAGCGATTTTATAATAGTGTGTGATACGGTTGTTGAGATCTCGGATGTATTTAGTTATCAATGATTGTTGTTGTACAGAGTTTTCGGGAGTCCTACTCGAAGTATGTCCGTAAACAAGTTCGTAAGGAGTGAATCCGTGAGTTTTGTTTGCGGAGTTGTTGTATGCGATGATTGCATAAGGGAGGATGTTGAAGGGTGTTCGTCGGGATTTTCTAATTTGTGGATTCTAATCATGTCTAGTAAGGTCGAGTGGAATCGTTCTAATGAACCATTCGACTGGGGATGTCCCACACTAGAATAGGACAGTTTGATATCAAATAGCTTACACAAGTCTCTCATCAGAGCGTTGTCGAATCTCTGCCATAATCACAGTGTATCCGTAATGGGGTACCGAAGTGTTGGAAATATAGTAGTAAAGTACTAACAACGGTTTTTGCGGATTTGTCAGTTATGGGGTAGGCCTGAGAGAATTTTGTTAGTTCGTCCCTGATAGTCAATGCGTAGTTTTTTGTTGGGACTTCTAGGATATCGATGTTGACACGTTCAAAGGGTGTCCGTGGGTTTCAGTAATGACAAGTGGGCTGTCGAGATTTTTCCGGTAAACTTTTGCTCTCTGGCAAGTTTGACAGTTTTTGATAAAATTGTCAACGTCCTTAGTCAGTCCTTGCCAATTGTATTTTTCTTTTATTCTGCGGATAGTTTCATTGATACCTCGGTGTATATTATTTTTGCCGTTATGGAATTGGTCGAGAATGATAGGTATTTGGTCTTTCTCAACCGTTTGGACGATATTTTGGCAAACTTTCCATTTGATATCGATTTCGGAAAAGATAAACGAAAGCATTTCCAAAATGGGCAGTTCAATGTTATTCTCAACACAGAATACTTGGTTTTCAGTGAACACATCTCTACTATTATACAAAGATGCGAAAAGAATTTCGTTAACTACTTCTGGGTCAGAAGGGAGTGGGACGATGTAATAACGTCTTTCTCTGACACTTTTGCTAGCAAAGACATTTACTCTAGGGGTACGGAAATCAGCATTTTCCTCGAAAATGTCTTTGATGATGTCATGGTGAAAATCTTTCATGAGAGAGTCTTGGGGAAATACTAAGATGTTTTTGTTCTCTCGGTCTAAGAGCTGGCAATTAGAAAATTGAATTTGTCGTAATCTATGAGCGAGACGGTTTGATATCGCTCGACAAAAGTTCTAAATTCTTCAGAGATTTGTTGGAGATTAATGGGACTTCTTGTCTGGGGTTCTGTGAGTCATCGTCAGTTTCGTTTGTTGGGAGTACTGTAAATGGTGTTAGGTGATTGTTTGCTTGAAATGATATGTATTCATTAAAGTTGTTAACTTTATGCGAGAGAGAGCGTCGGCATTTTTATTTACTTTGCCGGTTTGTAAATTATTTGATAGTCGTACTCCTCGAGCTTAAGGCGCCATCTTGCAAGTCTACTTCCAGGATCCTTTATAGAAAACAGCCAAGTTAACGGGCGGTGATCGGTCAGAAGTAAAAACTTACGGCCAAAAATTATCGGACGAAAGTGTTTAACCGCCCACACTATTGCAAGGAGTTCTCGTTCTATGGTTGAATACTTAGTTTCAGCATTGCAGAGGGTTCTGGAGGCATAGGCTATGGGTAAATCTTTACCTACGGGGCCTTGAGAGAGCACTGCGCCGATAGCAAATGAACTGGCGTCGGTAGTAAGAATAAATGGCTCTTCAAATTGGGGATATATGAGTATGGGGGTAGAAGTAAGGGCTCTTTTTAATTCGTCAAAAGATTTGACGCATTCTGAATCGAACTGGAAAGGTATGTCTTTTTGAAGTAATTTTGTCAAAGGTTTCGAAATCTTGGCGAAATTGGGGATGATTCGCCTGTAATAACCAGCTAACCCTAAGAAGGACTTGATATCTTTTGGGTTTTTTGGTTGGGGAAAATTTAAGATACAATCTACCTTTGAGGGGTTAGGCTTCACGCCTTCGGGAGTTATAAGGTGGCCAAGATACGCGACCTCTTTGCGAAGAAACTCGCATTTGTCTGGTTGGATCTTTAGATTAGCTTTTCGCAATCGTTTGAAAACTTCAGAAAGTCGGGCTATGTGCTCATGTATAGTCGGAGAATAAACGATTATGTCGTCCATATAGACTAAACATCTCTCGTTTTGAACACCTAAAAGAATATTATCCATTACCCTTTGGAAGGTGGATGGAGCGTTTTTAAGACCGAAGGGCATTCTAACGAATTCAAAATGACCATTATCAACTGTGAAGGCTGTTTTTTGGATGTCTTTAGTATCAATTTCGATTTGGTGAAACCCTGAAACGAGGTGGTGAAGTATTGGCATTTGCCAAGTTGGTCAAGTAAATCCGAAATGTTCGGTAGGGGGTATTTGTCGTCAACAGTAAGTTCGTTTAGTTTACGATAATCGACGACGACACGCCATTTCTGGGTACCAGATGCGTCTAGTTTTTTGGGAACTACCCAAACTGGGGATGACCATGGCGAATTAGACGGACGTATAATGCCTTGGTCAAGCATCTTCGATATCTGACTTTTTACCTCTTGTTTGTGTATTTGTGGGTACCGATATGACTTTGTGAAAGAGGGTTTCGCGTTATTAGTGTCTATTGAATGTTTAATTTCGTTTGTGAAGGTCAGTTGGTCACCTTCTAAATAGAATATGTCGGAATATTCGAGGCAAAGTTGAGAAATAAGTTCGGCTTCCTCATCGTTCAGATGTTCTAAACGAAGTTGTTCCATAATTGTAGTTCGTCTATCAGGTTGGGTTAAGTTTTGTGAGTAATTTTCGGAAAGAATGTTTACGGAAAAATTGGTTATCGGTTCGAGTTCCAAATTGTCGAAATTAACAGTTTTGGGAATAGCATTTGCATTTAAAACTGAAGTAAGAAATTCGCCTTTTTCATTAATTTTAACAAGGGCACGGGGAAGATAAACTTTTTCTATTTCGGCGGATGATAGAAAAGCCTCCGTATTAGTGAGGTGACATTTTAATTTACATATTTGTTCTGTTCGGGGTTCTATGGAGATTGTATTAACAGGGATGCAGTTATTGAAAGTTGAAGAGTTCTGAGTACGCATGACAGTATCATCCGTAACTTTGTAGAGAGGTAAGGTTTTAAAATTAGTCACCAGTTGTTTGTTGTTAAAGTCTATAACGCAGTTATAATGTTCAAGGAAATCTGAACCCAGTAATCCGTCGAATTCAATGTCGATGTTGCAAATATATACCTTGTGTGGGTCGGCGACGTTGAAAGGTACAAGGGTGGATTCGTTTATTAAGATTTTCTGATCAGTGATTCCTTGGATGACTACGTTTTCGGGAAATCGTTGTTTAAATCGTTGGCAAGTTTCGGGCTTAAATATTGACAGTCCTGCTCCGGTGTCAATAAGGAGTTTGTATGTATTGGAAGAGTCGGTGATGTAGTAAAGGTTTTTCGAATTGACCGAAAGAAGTGGCCTTACAGAAAATTCTGTTCGGGAAAGTTTAGGTTTGGATTGAAATCGTCCAAGTTCATCGTTTGAATTTGTGTTTGAAGATCGGAGATCTCGTGATCGGGAGGTTTTGTTTCTACCGGGTAGTCTGAAAATTTTGTCGGGAAGAAAACTGTTCGCTATCGTAATATTCATCATATTGTTGGTTATAATTATCATTACAAACATTTTCGCTGGAATGATGTTCGAATTTGTCGTGTTTTTGTGTATCAGGGTAATAATAGTCTGATACGGTTTTGTATTCAGTTGGTCTTTGAAAGTTCTGTTGCTCATTGTAAGAAAAATCATAGTTATGTTCATACGGATCGAATTGTTCGTTGTTTAAGTGATGAGTTTTCTGTTGTTGTTTGAAAAAACTCGGATTTGGTCTGAAATTACTAGAAGTTGGGGTTGGTCTACTTGTTGAGGGTTGTTGTTGTGGTGAGAAAACTGAGGCCTATTATTAAAATTCGTAGGTTGATTAGCGGGCTGATTCGGATAATATGGGCGATGGCCCAAGTAATTTGAGTGAGAATTTTGGTTAGTCTGGGATTGTCTCATTCTGATGAGGCATTCGCTGCTGAAATGTCCTATTCTTTTGCAAAACGAACATTGTTTTTGGGGGTGGACCATTATTCGGTTTACGAGTCTGTTGGGGTGCATTTCGGTTGACTGAGAATTTTTGAGTTTCCAGATTGGACAGCTGTAATTCTCTTTTAATACGGGAAATAGCGGTCAGGATATCTCTGGGATCACTGGCTCGCACAATTTGGCCAATTTTCGGCTCTAGACCCGTAAGTAGGCTAGTTAGAGCCATTGACTCAATTAAGTCAATCTGGGCCTGTTTCTCCTTTACTGTTAAATTTTGTTTATTGACAGCTGATAACATTTTTGCTTGATGTGTTTGAAGCCTAGCTGAATATGTCAATGGAGATTCGTTGGGTAATTGCCTCATTCTTTGTAGGTCTTGAATAAGGGCGGAGAGATCCCTTGGATCTCCAAAATGGTTTTCTAATAGACTTTGAATATCTGCTAAATGGCTGGGGTCACGTGAATTAACTAGTTCAGCCGCTCGTCCACGGAGCTTATTCTTAATGTGGAGAATTAACAGAACTTGTTGATTATCAGATGTCATATTATATGCCGTATTGCAAGAACAGATAAATGTGTTTAAAAATATTGGGTTCCCATCGTATTCGGGAATAATGGCGAAAATTTCTGAGAGCTTGTAGGGCTCTACATTTTGTGCTACAGCTCTAGTTTCTGGCATTTTGTAATTTTACTCAAGATTGTGCAATATTAGGAAAATACAAAGCTTGGGAAAAGCGAAGTAAATAATTGCGATTGTAATAAAAATGAAGAAAAATATGAGAAATAAATTTTTGTTACTGGTTCTAAAATAAGTATAAATTAAATAAAGGTATAAACGTAAATAAATATTTAGAATATCTTAAACTATCAAAATAAAATTTCAAAATTCGTTCTTGGGTAAATATTTAGGATGGTTCATTTAAAATAGAAAAAATGATAGAACTGTTTGTTCAACAATTATTAAATATTGTAACTTTTTTAAAACGCTTACGTGATTATTCCTATCATAGGACTTGTTCTATCCGTCACTGAACACTGGTTAGCCGCTGCTTGTTCCCTTGTTGAGCTCGGTAGTTGGTGTCCAAGTAGGTTCTTTGTATCCGCGAAGGTTAGAAAAGCACCGTAATTAGTTAGACTGTTTCTTGTTCTAATTACGTCTGGAATATCCTACTGACTGCGCCACTTTTAGATTTGGTTTCACTAAATTCACTTTTTAAAAAAAATATTTATTACAAAAAAATTCATATGTTTAAGTTACAAAGACAATATTATAGGTATGAAGTTATATGAAGATAATGAACACTGAGAATTGTTTTCGGTTACATTTATAACGTAAAAATGCTGACGCTATGTCATCAGTTTTCATGTGAACAAAGCGTCTACGTGATTTCTAAGAATTCTAGGAAGTTGTAATATGATACTTGTGTGAAGTCAATTACGGTTCAAGCACCTATGGTAACTTTAACGTGTAAATTGTAAGTTAGTGCACTTCTCATATAACATATATATATATATATATATTATATATATATATATATATATATATTCATATATATATATATATATATATATATATATATATATATATATATATATATATATATATTATCCCAGCATGTACAATGAAAACTACTAGAAGTATTCATAGTATTAAGAGAAGTATAGCCAATGTGCAGGCAGACACTGGTATGATATATTTAGACAAACATTCATAACGATAGCATAAGTAAAGAACTGACAAGTGGTGTAGTCCAACTTAACTATGTATCTGTGAAGGGTGGAGTAAAACTTAGCTACTTTTGAAGTAGATATGTTCAACTGATTATGCAGCTTATTTTATATATCAAATCAAATAATTAATTTTTTTCTCAATATATTTTTTACAGTCTTGTCAAATTTTTAACTGACTATTAGCCAATTAGGCATTCTATTAAAATATTTTGTAGCTATTATAAATGCTAATCTTTTCTTATATTTCAGTAGCTTATTCTGTTCATGTCTGGTGGTACCAGTTAAATTAGTAAATGTACAGATTCACAATGATGCAGTTAAAATGTACCTACTGGCATATAATGGTCAAAATTTAACTGCTTGTTATCATTTAATAAACCAAGGAATTTTTTTTTGTTAGATTTTAGTACAGCATGGTCACCCCTAATAATTGATTGATAACTTAGAATACCATAAACATTTGTAAAATAAAAGTATATTATACAATAAATATTTACTCTTGTATATTATTAACTAATAACACACTAATTTATTAATGACTTGCCATATTATAGATTATCAAATCTAAAAGATACTTACAATTTTTTATCTCTAGTCAATACAATATTTTACTTTTATAACAATCAAAAGTAAAATATTGAATTTTTAAAGAGATTTACAGTCAATGGATTTTACTAAACCCTAGTAGCAGAAGTCTACGAGAGTTATGCGAACCGACCTGAAGAGAGCAGATGTGACTCTGCCGAAACGTCGTCATTTTACCATCGATCCCGGCAGGGATCAGTTATCAACAACGTGGATGAATTCCCGGAAACCACCTAAACATATATATATATATATATATATATATATATATATATATGTATACTCTGAAAAGAATAGTTAAGTTGACGTTTCGCCAAACTCTCATTTGGCACTTTCAAAGGTTTTGTTGTGCACACAAAGTGGAAGATAAAAATACAAGATTACTTTTATTAATGCTAGAATAAAAATATGACTATGTTATCAAAGGTGGAGACAAGAATTATGACTTGAGAGGTAACTCTCAAGTCAAGTCATAATTCTTTTACGTTTTCTTTTATTTATCAGCAAATTATCATTTAAATCTCTGTTTAAATTTCTCATCCTAATATACATTCTACATCTGAAAAACAATACCTTTTTATTATCATTACAACAAATGTGTTTACTTTTTTCTAATAATAATTTTAAATAATCTTTACAAATTAATAATCCGTCTGAGTTTAGAGTATTAAAAATTCGCTCTAATTTTTCTAATTGCGACATGAAGTCAGTAGAGGGTTTATTCAAACCACCTTTACTCAAGTGATCAGTCCAGGAAAAGAGCCTATGTTGACCTTTAGTATGTAAGGACCTATTTGGCTTAAGTTTGTGGCATATAAATCCTGTCAAAATGTTCAAGCCCATCAGATGTCAGGTCCTCCAATTCATTCAAATCGTTATCAGTAATTTGAGGTTCTGACTCACATTCAATGTGAAGACCACCAAAGCATTCAGTACTCAAATCAACTGTGTCAGCCGTCAAATCTTTAGTGCTGTCTTCCTCAACATTGGAGTAACCAGAAAATGACCCTTCATTTCTACCTAGTATATACTATCGAAGTCTGTATTTAAATTCTATGATCATGAAGACCTCCTTTTGAGCGAATAACTCCAATAAAATTTTCAAGAACGTCTTGATTTAAACGATATGTTAAATGATACCGAATATCAAATCGTTCTTTTAAATCTTCATACAAAATTTTTGTGGAGGTGTTCGTGATTATCACTCCTAAAATAACAAAGTATATATATATATATATATATATATATATATATACTTTTTATTTATATATATATATATATTATATATATATATATATATATATATATATATATATATATATATATTTGAACATACCTATTTGAAAGACAAGAACAGATTTTTTGCCCTTTTCTCTCATGTTCTTCATCAAATTACTCACTGCATCAAGAATATTGATTTGTAAATCAATAGATAGACCAAAAGCTTTCATTTTCTCACGGGTGTCTTTTTCACTTACCCGAACATTAAGGCAATCAAACCAATCATTTACCTAGGTAAATAATTTTGATTATACTAGAAAAAATATTAATATATTACCAACATTACTTATTTTGTCTATTCATGGGTTTTCTCTCCTCCAATTTTTTTTTTTTTTTTTTTTTTCCTGTAACAGATAAGTATTTAAAAAATTGTATATGTAGAACAAAGTGTAGTAAGGCAATTTCGTAAAATTGCCCGGATTACTGGTTGTCTGTACAGAGATTCTTCCTCACAGTTTTTCTGAGAGAAAGAGATGTCTATAAAATGATCAACCAGTATTCCTGTATATAAGTAATGTATTGTATATTGTGTAATACTTATCTGTGTATGGAGACGTTTCAACTCCGAGTCTGGAGTCGTTGTCAATCGTTTAGTGTTGTTTTCGAGGCTTTTTTCTAAAAAATTTTCGCTTTGATTTTGAATTTATTGTTTGTCAAAAATTTGAC
The DNA here is from genome assembly GCA_034190945.1 of Octodonta nipae. Taxonomy (NCBI): domain Eukaryota; kingdom Metazoa; phylum Arthropoda; class Insecta; order Coleoptera; family Chrysomelidae; genus Octodonta; species Octodonta nipae. The sequence continues at coordinate 66,988,396 of CM067223.1, read as the reverse complement.
AAACAATAAATTCAAAATCAAAGCGAAATTTTTTAGAAAAAAGCCTCGAAAACAACACTAAACGATTGACAACGACTCCAGACTCGGAGTTGAAACGTCTCCATACACAGATAAGTATTACACAATATACAATACATTACTTATATACAGGAATACTGGTTGATCATTTTATAGACATCTCTTTCTCTCAGAAAAACTGTGAGGAAGAATCTCTGTACAGACAACCAGTAATCCGGGCAATTTTACGAAATTGCCTTACTACACTTTGTTCTACATATACAATTTTTTAAATACTTATCTGTTACAGGAAAAAAAAAAAAAAAAAAAAAAATTTGGAGGAGAGAAAACCCATGAATAGACAAAATAATTCAAGACCTCCTCAACAATCTTTTCGAAATTACTTACAAACATTACTTGTTTGAAGAAATCAGCACATTCAATCTAATTTTCATGTAAAAGTTGGCCATTCATTCCACATCTAGTAATAACACTAGAAATGGTATGGGAAAATAATTTTGTGGCGAACTTAACTTTTTGGCGTCCAGCATTTTTTATATTTAGAGTTTCATTCGAAACTTTGTGAGCAATATTTAAATCTGACGTACTAGTCAGTTCTATCATTTTTTCAATAATGTTTTTTCTAATTTCTTTCTCACCAATTATGAAACCATTGTCCACAAAATGAGTTCTAATTAGTTTTATGAGATGTGGTACATCTGCAAATACATGTATTTTTTGCCCATTTGCAGGATTATTGAACCAAGTTTTATGTACATTTATGTCCAGTTCTCTGTGCACTGCTCTGTTTCCTACTCCTAAATCACTTACCATTGCCACGACATGGAAGTCTATAGTGGAGTAAAACCATAATTATCCTAAATAGTCTATTCTAAAAAAACTTACTTGCAGATTCAGCGTATTCTATTATTTTATATAGTAAACTTTTTGTCATCTTGCAATCATAATCGTAAAAAAGGGGTTGCTTCCAATTTGCAAAGAGTCCTCGCCACATGACAACCTGTGCATAGCTGTAAGGACGTAAAAACTCGTCATTGCTTTTATCATAGAGGTATATTTTGCGAACCTTCATTTCATCAAATGATAAAACACAAATTCATTGCATATCATTTAAATCATTTAATTTAATAACATTAAATATAGGTTTTAATATCCCAGGGGTAATTTTTATTTTCTTCAACCAAGCTCTCAGCGTAGAAACACCTGGGAATGGATACCCTTTTTTTTAAAGCAACCTATAGGCTCGTGCTCCAGTTGAATGAACAACAATGGCTTTAGACACATCTTCGGTAGACCACCGTGTGGGTCCTTTGGGGTTTTTTAATTTTTTAATTTGATTTGAAGAAAATAGGCGTCTAAAAGCCTCCAGTTCACTTTCCAACTCCGCTATTTTCTTCTTAAGATTGTCTATGACATGGGAATCATTATTAGTGTTAATCCTATAAATAATCCAAAACAGTTGTAATTATCTCGTGAATTACTAAATTAATTTACAAAAAAGAAAAGGTACTACCCTATATCCTGTTTCCCAATGTGTACAGTAGAATTATCTGTTTTATCTTCTACCACCACCTCCCGTTCACCAATTAAATTTCTAATAAAACAATTAAAAAGTTTAAGTACGTATGAAATGGAGAGTATATGCCAAAACCCAAAAATGGAAATGTGTTCATTTCGAAAAATTCAAAGTAAAAATATTGTTAGACTCCTACACAAAAGTATATCATTTACATATGATTGCTTAAATTAAATATCTACTAATTTAAAACATTAAATGTTGAAAATTGCACAAACATATATTTGTAATTATTTTTTTTAGAATTTTCACTAGGTATGTTCCGTTTTCGCAAAATTTAGGCACAATGTTATTTTTACTCACGACTTATTATCGTCTTCACTAATAGGTTGATTAGCAAGTTTTTTCCAATTTCTTTTTGCGAGCCTTTGAAATCTGTTGTCGGTACTTCTAGAGTGAATAGCAGCCCACATTTTTTTTTAGCAAATTTTCTGTTGTAACCGCGTCACTTTTGATTTTGCGATAATTTTTAACGGTATAGTTTAGAAGTTCATGTTGAAGATTGCGCCCGTAATCTTCTGACTTAAAATGTAACGAACAAATTCTGGCATTTTTATACTTAAAATTATCCGTTCGAGAACAGGCATTAATCCAAATTTTAATAAAATCCTTGTTTTTGGGAAATCTGAAGAACATAACATTTTCTGTAAAAGTTTTTGCCTGATTAGCGGCACCACAACCAAACACAGCACATCTCATTTGTCACCATAAATATCACACACTTTTCTTGAAGAAAACCACAATATATTTTCCGTTTATTACAAATTTAAAAAGTATATTCATCAGTTAGCCGCCATCGCGAAGTCATAAACTCACCAGATGGCGCATCATCACAGCGCATCATGACGTAGCTGGATATGCGCAATGTCATACCTTACAATTTAGTTGTATCATGATGTTAAGATTGTGAACAATTGACAGGCATTTGCCTTTTATTTCCCTATTTTCATGTTCAGTCATCGCAGATTAATTATTTTTTAAAAGTGTTGACTTGTTTTTGAAACACTGACTGTACAAGTGTCACTTTTTTGTTTAATTCATTGCATTTCTAGTTCTTTAAGCGATTAATTTTCATTAGTGGTAATTTTTTCGTCTACAAAACTTTCAGATGTGACAGGCTCATCGTCTATTTTTTCGAATTGTTCGAATACAACATTTCTTGGGACTGAAAATATGTCTTTTTTTTAAATATATTTATTTATATATTATATGGAACTTTAGTGCTTCATTGGATTGTGAGGACATGTCAGTTCGACCCTCCTTAATCCTCTCTCGCGGTAGCTAGATCAGCGCTCACTCTTCCTTGTTTCTTGTCTAACTTTTGTAATATAAATTCGAGTCTTGAAAATTTACAAACAAATCCGATGATGACGCGGGTCACAGAATATGCACGCAGACACACACACCCCTTGGGCCAACCCCGGGGAACTGAGGCTACCCTTCGGTTTATTCGAGGAGAAGCCCCATTTCCACCACTAAAGTCCAGGTCCTTACGCTACTCAGTTACCATCCTGTACAGCGCCGTCCTCTCTTGTGGTTTCTATGACTTGGTTTGTTATTGACTTTGGCCTTCTAGGTCTTTGTATTGTATTCTGGGTGTACGATTATCTTTCTGATTGCTTGAGATAAAACACTTACCTTTGCGGGATTATCGTCTGTTGTTGTTGTTTTTTTGACTTGGTAGTTGTGTTTGGGTACTTCATTTGTCTTTTCAAATAAATTGATGTAATGTTGCCTAATCAATTGTTCGGGAGGAAGTTTATAGTTTTCCGAGATCGGTAGTCCGTCAATTATTTTCTGGGCAGCTTCTTTTATGTTGTTTTTAAACATGGTTTGTGTTTGTTTGTAGAGTAAGGCACGCGCTTTAGATTTTTGATGAGGTCCATGGATTTTGTTTGGTAGATCTCTTCTGATGAACGGTTTATATTTTTTATTTTTGTGCAGTAGTTTTTCCGTCCAGTCATCTAAGAGTTCCCGTTTTTCTTGTATGGAAGCAGAAGGATCGCACAGAAGGTTTACTAGGTCTTTATCACAGTTTAACCTAAGTTTTAATTTTTCACGGGAAAGAGCAGTGAGAACAGGGTCTTCTTCATGGTATGATGACGGTCTAGCATGTGAGGGCGGTGAGTTGGGCGTAGGCTCAGTATTAGTGTATTGGGATGGTATTTTCGGCAATTAAATTTGTCCTTAGTTCAGTGTTTGGGTTTAACTGGTAATCTTGAACCATATCTGGTCTGTCAGGGCTATTACTTGTTGTTGCTATGACATTGCTGTCGATAGTGTTGTCAGTCTGTCCAGGGGGATCAAGAGGAGGAGGAGGTTCCTGTGGTATATTTGCATCTACTGAGGGCTGGTATATATCTATAGGGGAAAATATAGATTGGAAAAAAAATTGGATACTAGAATATTCAATAGTTAGGTGGTGAGTAGGGCTAGTAGGAGGTGAGGGGGGTTGAACAGAGGGTAAAGGAATGTTAGATGGGCTGCCACCTGCTTCTTTAGTGTCATTTTTGATTGTTGTTACCAGGTCTTGATATGACTTCCGTCTTCTTTTATGTTTAATCGATTCTAAAGAACGGTTTTTAAAGACTGTGGAAAGATGTACATTAGCTGCTTTGCCAGTATACCTTGATTCCGCTCTGGCTAGGTCTAAGGTTTCTTGTGCTGACCATCGCTGTAATTTGGTGGATTCCTGTTCCATCTCTGTGTTATATTCCACTGGGTGCGATTTCGAAATGTGTAGCCTTAGCCCTTTAAAGGATTGACATGTGTCTCCACAAAGTTCACATACAAAGTTTTTCACAATGCCATCTCGTTGAAGGAATCGACAATAGCGTGTTTGGTGGTTATATAACTTCTTTTTCGTGGAATAACTTTTGCCGCATGGACAGACGTTTTCGTTGGGTTCAGCCATTTTTATATATGAATGAAATCTGAAGTTATGTGATTATGAAATCTGAAGTTATGTTATTAAATGAATGAACTTAGAAATTATGTGATTTAGGAGAAAGGTGTCACCCCTTCAACACAAGAATAACTTTGTATTGATTTAATGTATTATAAATTACAGGGGAGAAAATGGGGAAAAACTTAGGTATGACCAACCTAGGTTGGTAAATGACTGTGCTCCGAGAACAAATGAGCAGAAAATTGAAATTTATTTTTGTGTGTGTGTGTGTGGTCCTCTTGGGTAAGTACCCGGGTTTGCATTGTGTCTATAATTCCTGAAAGAGAATCCTGAAAAGAAATTTCTGGAAGAGAAAATCCGAAAGGGAAAGTCGTATTAGTAAATGGCTAACCCCAGTCGTCTTGGTCTTGCTCTTGGTGGTCTTCAAAGTGTAGTTGGTTCTTCGGCCTTTTGTATTTGTCGATGAATCTCGGGTCGTAGTCTAGCAGCAGATACAAGTACCGGGGTGTACTTGAGGTCTCCGTAGACCACTAGATGTTGCGTTGGTGCTGTTCGCTTCCTGCCTGATGAGGATGGCTTTGCTCTTCTCCGTTGATCGCAGTCTTCATTTTACCCACCATTCTGCTATGTCGTCCAGTGCTTCTTGTACTCTTCTTACTGCTATACCGAAGGACTTCGATCGACTCCCGATTGCAAAACACCCGTAAGTGACTGCTGACTAGGTGGCTAAATGGACATGTTAGACTCAAAAATTTCGTTCGAATTCGGTAACAAGAAATGCGGCAGTGCAGCAAGCCCTAGCTCCAAGCCTTTTCAAAACTATTACCGAGGACGAGTGGACAAACTAAAATAAACACAAACGCGACTAATTTAAACAATTTAGATTAAAATGTGAAGCATACAAATACAATGCGAATTGTAAACCAGAATGTATCTGGTGACACATTTATTGTTACACACTGTGTACCAGGAATCTCGAGAGGGTTAAATCTGGGTTTGACTCTGATTTAATTTACTGCGAACTGGCGGAACATTTCTGTCAGCTAAAAGGTTAATACAACTGAAAACTCAAAATAAGCTGTGTGAAAACTTTAAGCACCACTGGTGTAATCGACGATCAGTTCTATAACGCAACAAGAACAGACCGGGTTTTTATAGTTAAACAATCTGCCCTTATGTAATTTTGAAAAGATTGTTGAGGAGGTCTTGAATTATTTTGTCTGTTCATTGGGTTTTCTCTCCTCAAAATGTTTTCCTGCAACAGATCAGTATTTGAAAATTGTATATGTAGAACAAAGTGTAGTAAGGCAATTTCGGAAAATTGCCCGGGTTACTGGCTGTCTGTACAGAGATTCTTCCTCACAGTTACTCTGAGAGAAAGAGATGTCTACAAAATGATCAACCAGTATTCCTGTATATAAGTAATGTACTGTATACTGTGTTATACTTATCTGTGTTTGGAGACGTTTCATTTCCGAGTCTGGAGTCAATCGTTTAGTTTGTAATTCGAGGTTTTTATTCTAAAAAAAAATTATTTTGTTTATCATCATACAGCTAGCTTCGCTTTTTTAAATTTTCCTCTTTCAACAAAATCTTTGTTTTATCCCAGTCTATCCTACGATTGCCGGGGCTGGTTAAAACATGATTGGCCAAATTGGATTTGTCCACATGTCTTCTGGAAATGTCACATAAAACACTGTACACACAATTTTTGGAATTCTGGTTTGCGTCAAATGGTTTGGTATGTGTGAGGATAACCGCTTAATTTTTTCCTGGACCATATGGAATTATGTTCATAACTGGTGTTAGGTTGGTAGTAGTGGTGTGTTGGTTATTTGTGCTGGTTTGTTGTTGCAATTTTCTTTCTAGCTGATTTATAGTTTTATTTATAAAGTCTTGGGGATATTCATTTTGAAGTACATGTACCTTAATAATAATGACCTCGTCGTTAAGGACTTTACAACAATTTCCTTTACATTCAAGGGATGATTTGATAAGTGCTTGTACTTTTTGTGTTGTTTGTCAAGATAAGCAAGTTTATGCAAATTTACCATCTACATTGTAAATTTTATTTTGGGTTCTTGGCTATTGATGTAACCTAGGAATGAGTGCCTTTCTTCAGCATCATACTCCCATACCACCAAATGTCATCAACGTATCTCCACCACACTTTTGGTTTATTCTTATAATTGCCTATGAATCTTTCTTCAAAATATGTCATGAATATATTACTGATTATAGGAGACAAAGAGGAACCCATGACCATACCAAATCTCGTTTATAGAAATCTCTTTCAAATTGAAAATATGTTGTGTTTAAGCAAAATTCGGTTAGTTTCATAAATGTGTCAATTTTTTATAATTTGTAATGATTTATCAACAGGTACGTTTGTAAAATGACTAACTATGTCGAAACTTGATGATAATAATGGTTTTTAATTTTGTAAAAAAATCATTAGTGTTTTATAAATTGTTTGAATTGTTTTCGTAAGGTTAATAATATTTAGTAAAAATTTTGATATGTTTTGTAATGGTGAATTTATTGAACCTACAGTTGGTCTCATTGGTATTACAGTGTATACAGTGGTGTACAGTGTTGTACATATACTACAACTCTAACCACCAATCAACAACGAAAACTGGCATCGTCAAAACACTGAGCCAAAAATATCTGCAGCACACCAGAGGCCCTGAAGGAAGAACAAATTAAACTTAGAGAAGACCTTTTGACGAGTGGATATCCGGAAACCATCATTAACAAGGCATTTGAACAACTGGAGAAACCACCTAGACAGGAAGAGGAAACCAGGGTAGCAATCGTATTATTACCATACACTAAAGGTTTATTGGAAAAACTTAGACGTATTAGACATGGATCACAAAAACGAAGCCGGATAATCCTGCAGTACCAAAGATATACTGCATACCCTCTGAATGTAGCAATATCACCATTGGGGAGACTAAGCAACCACTGGACACCAGCGTTAAGGAGCACCACATAGCTACTCAAAACGGAGAGTTAACAAAGTCTGGATTAGCTAATTAAGCAAGGTTAACTCACAAAGAAGAGCACTCGTATAAGAGAAAATTCACCGAGACGGCATACATAAGCTGTAATGATAATATAAGCAGCGAGTCCAGCGTCAAAATTAAAAACGTTTGAAGACCTCTTCTCGAGCCACTGCCGCTACGCATCACCGGCAACTAATGCGACCCAATGAGCATGACCGGTTAAGGGTACAAAATACGAGGTATAATCTGAGTTTCCCATCATTCACCTGATGACTATAGCAGATCCAAAGCTATTGCAACGTTGTGAGATCAACCGTTTCAAGACGATGGAAGTCCAAGGAAACTTTGAGGAACGAGTTAAATTATCTACCAGCTTCAGACTAACAGAAAATATGTGTTAGTTGTTTACTCTATTAATGGTTAAGTCTCAAAAAATCATTTGAGTATTTTTTCCACAATCTGTTATAAACTATATATTCCGACATTTTTGCTGTCAATTTAGGCTATAAATGTGCTCGGTTATTTCTTAGTTCTTGTAGAACATCATCATTCATCTATGTATCAGTACCAATAAATCAAATTCTTCGATAAAGAATGTTTAAAAATTTTATTCTTTATACCAGTCATAAATATTTTTACTAGTAGGGGCTGAATGGATTTTCCATACTTGAATCTTCCTTACCTGTAAACTGTTATTAAATTCAAAATAGTTCTGATCTAAAGAAACTTTCAGAATCTGTAAAATATCTTGTTTTATGATTGGGCTATTAGTTTTACTGTACCTCAAGACTGATATTCGGTGACAAATTTTTCTCATCAAATGAAATGAGTTTGGAATGGAATGGACCAAAAATATCTTTAATGTCATGTATTAGTTGAATTTTTAATCGCATTCATCCCCTGGAAATTAATATGTTCTTTATTCCTACAATGAGTAGACTAGAAACTTTCACTGCTGGACCAGTAACATACTATGTGACCACTGGAAATTCTGCTTTGATAGGCCATTACCACAGGTACTCTAATCTGTGAGTTACACAAAATGAATAATGATGATGCCAGGCAGTACAAACAATGCTGCTGTTAATCCTTTGAACTAACTTGTGGTACGTATGGCTGAATAATTCACAAATAAACTGCATCCTACTAAAATCTGAAATATTTACACATATATTTTGAACATTAGCAAGCATTAGTATGAGTTGAATGTCAATCTACATTTTTTAAATTCATCTTCGAGTATAAAATATGTTTAATAAATGCATTGCGAAGCCTAGATCTAATGCTAACCTAAAATCACTATGATAACGATATAATGACGTTGAAGCTAATTTTGAGTTGAGTTGTTTCACTGACATTTCAGAAAATTTGTGTTTTAAAAATAAATTCATTTCTTCGGTTGTTATTTGGGGCTCCATTCTATTATCATGTAGATCAACGATTTTTTGAACTGTTCTAAATGTGTTATTTGAGTTGTTTTTGCCAACACCATGTTTTTTTTAAATTTTTTATTTACATAAGCATGCCAATCGCATGTACGTCCTGTCGAATTTCAAAGATTTTAATAACACCAACTACATTTTTATGTACTCTTTATAGACGCAGGATAGATTATATACCTCATGTACCTTTAACAAACCCTCCCGAAAATTTGTACTAATCAAAATACTTAACTAGATTAAATCTGTATTTATTTATCAAATGACTTATTTATATTTGTTGATACAAATATTTGTTTTTTAAAAAGCTTTTTTTTTTCTAATAACAGTTTTCTACTTTTAAAGTTAAATTATATGAATATAATAAGAATACAAGAATACGTGTTAATTGCTCTAATGTTCATATCAGAATAATTAAAATAATAGAAAACAATATGATGCCTATACAAGATTATGTTGCATGGCTGAAAATAATGGACGATTACTACATCTTCATGATATCATAATATAGCATAAGCATAATTTATTTATATTATATGGGTCAGTGGTATGACCATACACAATGTCACTTTTTTATAAAATGTTTATTATTGTAAGTTTCTTTTTTTAACTGTTCTTTGTTTGATGTCCGACAACTGCTGGGGTATCGTTTTCAAGTTTTGTAGTTGTATTTCTGTGTAACATTTCCTGTGTTTCTTTTTCACTTTTCTTATTAACCCACTTTTTTATTAACTTTGGGTTTGAGTTATCGGATTCTGTGTAAGTTAAAGTTCCAACATATTTTTGGATGATTACTCACTGTTGTAAATATATCTATTTGCCGTGTTTAGAGCAGCAAGTGAAGGTCCATGTTTTCGTGGATCGTCCAACTACAAGTATCACGGTTTGACAATGTAGGGGGTATCACCCAAAATGGCCAGCTCATTCTTTCCTGCAGCTTGATGGCTGCTAGAATCTTCTAAAAGTTGCTGCAGTAAACTTTGCATTTTAATATTGCCTTTAATTATGTTTTTATTTGTCACAGTTTTTAACTGACTTCAAAAACGGAGGAGGTTCTCAATCCGGATCTATTTTTTTTAGACTTTAGTACTCCGCCAACTATGAACCGATTTCCATCATTCATTTCCATTTGATAGAATATACTTCCCCATATTCCCATGTTTTTCTCAATTTTTTTCAATGACATGGAATGGTCCATTTTGCAAAAAATCGGAAAAATCTTGTAACCGACTTCTTAATGTATCTATACTATTATAAAATTGAAAGTTTGTCTGTCTGTTTGTTTGTTTGTTTGTTTGTTCGGGCATCACGTAACAACTACTGAACAGATTTTGCTGAATATTTTTTTGTCGCAAAGCCTATAGTTTGACAAAAAAATCTGGTAGATGTAATATCTCCCTAAATTGTCAGAAGCGGTAGATATAGCGAAAAAACATCTACCATGTTGGATAACACAATTACTCTATTGGTTCTACAGCAACAACCGAATATTAGATACTTGAATCAGCTTAGCTTTTATTCAAAATTCGGAATATGCCAATGTAACATGTTTCGTTTAAAAAAAAAATCAACTGATATATCAACCGTAATTTTCCAGGGTGTTCTATATATAGGAAACTTAGTGCGGAGTAGAATGCCATGGATTTAAAAAATGTAAAAAAAATTATATTAGGTGTACCATAAGCAGCTGCATATATACAATGTGGTTGAAATAAGGGGCAGTGCAATTAGTTATACAGGTTCAAAAAAGTTACAATGATTGGGCCATAAATAGTTGCATATACCAGGGCGTTCATATACCAGCAGAGTAGAATTACATATATATTGTTTGGCTCATAAGTAGTTGAATATACAATATGGTTGAAATAGGGGTAGACTATTTATACAGGGTGGATACATTTTTTTTTAATAATGTGTTAAGTAAGCAGTTAGTATCTTTGAATTATGTTCTTGAGTTATTATAGATATGAGTGGAAAAAATGTTAGAAAAAGGTGGTTGAAATATGAGATCGAGGAAATTATAGTTTATAGAGTGGTAAAAAAATATTTTATATCCACAAGTAGTTGCTTATATAGGATGGTTGAAATATAATTATAGCTTTATAGGTGGCTTTAAAAAATATTGTAAATAAACGTTATGATCTACAAGCTGTTCCATTTACCGGATGGTTGAAATCTAGGGTGGGGTAGAATTTTAAGGATACAGGGTGGTACAAAAATTTTATATTGGGTGGCAAATAAGTAGTGGTTTATACGAGTACAAGGTTGTTGAAACATAGGGTGGAGTAAAATTATAATTATACACACAATAATATTATGATATTATTTTATTTTAATCCTCTCGTTATGAAATCCACTACTCTACTAACTATTACGACAAAACTAAAAACTTATAGGGATCGTTCCTTCATGGAACTTTATATCAATGATTATTTATGTACCACATAATGCGTGCCTCCAGTGAGAAGTGATCAGACATCATAAAGCGATCACTGACTGCATGTGACATCATTAATGAAAGCTTTATTTTTGAATACTAATTACACCAACAAATGATAAACTCAAAAATAATAGTTCATTTTCAAATTATCATAAATTTCTATTTCTAACTAGCTATATATTCAAGAGGACAAACAATATCTCTATCTCTATATCTGTATCTGGGGAGTAATTTTCGGTCCAACATTTGTTGCTAAAGTGGATCAGGAAAACCCCAACCCAATAAAAACCTGATCAGGTCGTTAATCTAATACATCTTATTATTAGAGGAGTAGTCGATCATGCCTAGTTTCAATCGTATTTCTTGGAATTTTGGAGCAGGAATCTGCTTCGTGATGATGTCTGCTAGCTGTTGACCTGTGCAAATATATTTCAAATTAATGAAGTTATTCTCACTTTGGTTTCTGGTAAAATGGTGCTTTATGTCTATGTGTTTTGGCCGTTTGTGATCTACAGGATTGTTTGCTATTGAGACACAACTGTTTTTATCTTCAAAATTACTATTTGTTTTTTTTTATTACCAATTTAATACTTTGCAGGAAATATTTCAACCACAGAGCTTCTACCTGCGTAGTATCCCTTAACAATGGATTCATTCATTAGGTCAGCCATAACAATCCTCCACTTTTTAAGAAAATTTGCTGTCTTCCCAATGACACGAATTTTAAAAATAATCAATTTTTTTAAACTACAGTGCAGTACTGTGGACAAGCTAATGCGTTAATGGGTTTATTTATAATCCAGTTAGAGATATTTCATGATCAGCTAGTTCTTCATGCAGCTTCCTGGACTCTAGTCTCATTTCTAATATCATGATATGTACTGGAGGATTCAGGTTTAAATTGAAATTAAATTTTCTTATCGCAGTCAGGATTTTTGTTATTTAATAAGTAAGAAACTGGTAGCAACTACTGGTTGTAAGTTTTTTCTTACATTCATCCATTCATCTGTACTTTGGCTTCTGAAAATGGTGCAGTCGATGTTGCACATGACATAATTGTTCAATGGGCACAATTTCTAACTTTTTTTGGCATTTCCTTTTAACTTACTCCAATATTGTTTAATATCAATCCAAGTAGTATTTTAAATAGTTTCGAAAAGATTGTTGAGGAGGTCTCGAATTAGTTTGACTATTCATTCTCTCTTTAATTTTTTTTCCTGCAGCAGATAAGTATTTAAAAATTGTATATGGAGAGCAAAGTGTAGTACGGCAATTTCGTAAAATTGCCCGGATTACTGATTGTCTATACAAAGATTCTTCCTCAGTTATTCTGAGAGATAGAGATGTCTACAAAATGATCAACCAGTATTCCTGTATACAGGGTGAGTTTTTTTTTGATGATCAGTATCGAGATCTTGGAAACTAGCGGAGATAGAACAATGGTTAAATTGGGAAAGATTTGCAGTTTACTAGACATTTTGAAAAAACAAAATTCTGTCGATTTAATCAAGTCTAGCTCCTTTGTTTTTGATTTTATAAAAAAAGTGTAACTACCAAAATTGAAGGGAATCGTATCCCGAATATGATTTTCATGTCCTCGTTTGCGTGACAGCTCTCGTTTTCGAGATATGACATAAACTATCTTTTTTTGAATGGAAACCATAGTTGGCTAGAGTTTTTCAACTATATAATACTCGATTTAGTTATTTATAAAAATAACGGAGTCATGGATGCTTTTCTCTCTTATTTTCCCTTTTAACGTAGTTAGCCATGAAATAGATTGATTTATTAATAACTATTCCAAAAAACATTGAAGCATTTTTTATTACATATATCAGATATAACGAAAAAACTAAATAAGTAGGTACTTACTAAAAACTTAAGAAATTAAAGTACATAATAATGGTTACAATTTATGTTCGGAAAGTCCACCATTGTTATATTGACAAAAATTGCATCTTTTTAAGATTGACATTACCGCTTTCCTCACAGATCGCCTATCAATTTCATCAATTGCTTGTATAACCGCCTCCCTTAGGTCACCAACTGTCTCATACTTTCTTTTGTATACTTTGTTTATCTATAAGTGGTGTGAAAACCTACGAATACTAATATATATTTGAATCATCCGTTGAATGTAAAGAAAGGTGTTGAAAAGTGCTTATATGATACAGCAAAAATTATATCTTCATCCACCCAAATCTTAACACAATCAGACAAGCAAATTATGAACATAATTCCATATGTCCCAGGTGTATCGGAAAAAATTAAGCGGTTAGGAAATAAATACAGTGTTAAAACTTTTGAAACAAATAATACCTTGCGCTCTATCTTCACACATACCAAACCAGTTAACGCAATCCAGAATTCCAAAAATTGTGTGTACTGTGTTCTATGTGATTGTGACCATTCTTATACCGGTGAAACTTCAAGACCTTTAGAGGTAAGGAAAAAAGAACATCAATATACCATTTCCAGAAGACATGTGGACAAATAAAATTTGGCCAATCATGTATTAACCAGTACTGACAATCATAGATTTTGTTGAAAAAGGAAAATTTAAAAAAGAGAAAACTTAAAGAAGCTAGCTATATGATGATAAACGACACGGAAATCGGGGCACCTTCAATCGACCTTCATTTGTACTGGAGAAATCTATTGCTAACAGAGCAGAAAAACGGTAACCTCAACATCAAGTGATCGCCAACCGACAAATTGTCATTGTCAAATTTTTTGACAAACAACAAATTCGACATAAAAGCTAAATAAAACAACGCCTTCCTTAAAGCACGTTAATTTATTTGTAGTCCAAATTTGCTAATATTATTTTTAAGGCGCTACTTATTTTCTTAGTGATACGTTTTCCAGAATTTTCATACATTTTTTGTTTTAACTAGGTACCTGGGTCTGACTGTGAAATAGTACCTACCCGGGTAGTAAACATTTCATTTACCCGAATCCGTGTGCCCGAGTAGAAAACACTAGTACTAAATATGTTCATTTTGAATAAATAGCAAATATTTGACAAAACATATGTAGCGTAAATATATCATTTCATGAAATTTCCATATCATGTATTTGATAAAATCTTATAAAGATGAAATTAATATCGGCTTTACTACTTGTAGTCCAATCTGTAACTTAGTAGCTAATGTATAGCGAAAGTATGCAAATTTGCGATAAGTTGCTCAATCTGGCAAGCATGAGAGAAACATCGTGAATCGTGTCCAATCAGAGGCGGCGGCTCGTGCCATTCGGACAGGACTATTCGGAGTTGTACGCTGTCAGATGTTGGACTTGTTTTGTTACCATTTCAATGTTTTAATTCGATCATTTCAATCACATTATGCATATTTGTTGTTAGGTTCTATCTACTAACGGTCTGCTATTGTTTTGTGTGTTAAATTTAAAGTTTGAAGCGTAAGTTAGAATCTGTTGGCAATTTATGTACGTATAGTGCGTGGTTTTACCGGCAAAAGTTGGATATTTTCACAAGTGTGGTTATTAACATATTTGAATTGTGTTAGTGCAAATGAAAAAAATGAAAAAAAAAACTTGTTTGTTTGGAATATTTTGCCGGATTTAGTTTAAGGCATTTCAGGTAAGTAAACATATTGAATAAAATACTATTTTGGTTTTAAATGTTTGGTGATATTTTGAATGAGTCATAAATACAAATTCATGGAATCTGTAAATTTATATTTCTGAATTTTTATGATAGTCTAAGGAATAATAAAAACCCTGTATATTTCCAACATTTTTGTACATAATTCTTTGCTATTTCATCTTTATCTTTCATTTTACGACAAAATATTGCTTATCAAAAGTTCTGCTTGTGAAAATAAATTTACAATATAAAAACTTGCAATCAGGTGTACAGTACGTGTTAATAAATTAGGAAAAATAGAAAATGCATCAACAGAGAAATACATACTACTCATTATTAGTTTTCTTAAAAATGTTATAAAACAAAGTTGTTTAAAAACTAATATAAAGTCTAAATAAAAATTTTGAGATGAAAATTCGAATATTTGTATATAACTATGTCCCACCGCCAAACACTTTTCTGCTAACGTAACAATTTATTGCTCAGATTGTTATCACTTATTCATAAACATCAAATAAACATCTTATTAGGCCAGAATTTTGATTTGGAAAATATAGATATATTCCATGAAATTTTTTCTAAAAGGCTTGTGCCAAAGTGCGCTTTGGGAAAATTAATTATAAAATTTATAAAATTCAATGAAACTGGCTCGACGACGAATATGATGAAATCTAAAGAAACATACGACGAAGATGCTGCAGCAACATTATTAACAACAGGGATAGTTTTACGTAACCTGAAATCATCTTTAAAGAAACGTGCATAACTATTGGAAATAAGCAAAAATGAGTTGCAAATATTTTTTAAGGAAAATAAAATTCAACCTTTGAAGCCAAAGCTGTAGCATTCACTCAAGGGCGTACCCAGCTTTTGGTTTAGAGAGGGCTTAAATTAGAAAAAATTGTCCAAGAGGGGAGCAATTCGGAAAAAAATTGACCTAGAGATAGAGAGGGGCAAATCAGATTTTTTTTGGTCCAGAGGGGCGGTCAAGTCAGCAATTTTATGGGAAGCCTTAAGCAGCGTTTTCAGGCTCGGGGAAGCAGCTGTCCCTCCTGCCCCCTCTCCAGGAACGTTTAGAATTTTGTTCAAAGTACTTTGAAAACCAAAATTTTCTTAGATTCATTTTTTTTGCACAAACAGGCACCTAACTTCTCAAACTGCCGTCATTAGGCCTCCGACAATCATAATATCCTAATTACGCTATCAACAAGTGAAGTCAGCATTATAAAAAAGTATGATGTGTATTTTTTCTGATCCAATTATTGGTTCCTATTTTATAGAGGAAAATTTAAACTACCACGTGTATTTGAACACATTTTGGAAACATTTTTTCGTCGTATGTTTTCTTATATTTCTGCGCATTCATCAGTTTCATTGAATTTCATAAATTATTTTTGCAAAGCTCCCTTCGACACAAGGGTAATAGGAAATGTTTTTTGAAAGAGATCTATTGCGTATTGATATGACACATTTCCAATACTATAACACTGTATTAAATAAATACGCTCTTCGCTCATATTAACATTTTTCTTTTCTAGATTAGACTTTTTTCGACAAGTAGAACTTTTTATAAAGAATGACTATTTACCGTAAAATGAAAAATAAAGATTTTTTCCTTTTGGGCACATCATTCCATACAACAAATCTTTACTGACTCTGTAATAAGTCAACAAATACTTCTACAAACAACATTTAGAACATAGGATTAGGGCAAACATTTTGTTGGAAGATGCTGTGGTAATCTAATTGTCATGTGTGACTGGGATAATTTTCAGATAAACAAGTTTTCTTTATTTATTAATTGGTTAAGACCTATTTTACAAAAAAATTCCTTAAAGTAGAATAATATTACTTAAATATTTATTTTGGAAAGAAGAGCATGACGAATCAAAAAATTCCATACTCATGTGATTTTGCCGTAATTGGTATGCTGAAAATCATTATTGCACAAATCCAGCTTACGGTACTTTACGTATTTGTCTTTTATTTCCAATTTATCGGAACTGGCTGGCGGTCGCCTAGTAGTCCAAATTTGAAGATAATATACCTATATGAATTTGCATCGGTCCATTTACTTTCTACTATGATATACTTTTTTGTGTACTTATACAAAATAATTCAGTACTATTATAATTAAGTAAATAATTATTTTGGAAATTATAATAATTTCAGTTTTGTTCACTTACGATTCCAGTTAATGTTAACGACGTTAAGGCGTATTGAATAAGCAAAATCAAATAACTTTATGTTCCTTTTTAAAAAAGAATATACAAATTTGCATGCCATCATACTATTATTGAATAAATTAACATACAAATACACTTCGAGAATTCAAGACGTCAATAAAAATCAAGAATTTTAAAAATCCTTGATTTAAATTATTAGAAAATAATTAATTATTTTGTTTTCTGGCGATGGAAAATTAATGCCACTAGTTCAGGTATTATGCAACAGATGGGCAAATACTGTTATTGACGGGAAAACGTTGGCCGTTTGAGCCAAATTTTTTATTAATTACACTAAACGCCATCAATTAGCAATTAAGAAACTCAATAAATAGTTCACAAACAGAAGGAAATGGTACCGAACTCTTTGGCATTTTGCGTATTTATATATAAATGTTTAATGAAATGTACATATTTAAAATGTCAATGTATTCATTTTAGGCAAAACTTATTCACCCTGTATAAAGAGGCAGGATTTTGCAGGAATGGTATATCAAATAATAAATTAATATTAAATATAATATTTTTAAACTTTAGTTTTTCTAATGCTTTACGGTTATTCAGATATTTCACAATTACGATTTTAATTTCTAAGAAGAAAATGCAAGAAACCAACTCTTAAGTAACTATCAACATGCAGTATAAATATCTACTATACATAAGTACTTACTTAATGATATTTATAAAATTAACAATATTCTCAATCAGAGTTATTCTTACTTCATCCATCATTATATTAGTACACCTTAAACTACACTATGAATAATCTCAATAATTTCAATTTAATACACAAAGTTAGCGATGACTATTCCTGTATTATATCAAAAATATAAAGATCTGTAATGCACCTGTTGTTAAATAATACTTTTTATGTTTTCAATTTTCAAATAATACATTGATAATTTTCACTTTTTCACATTGAATTGAAAAGGTACATTACCCTGACGGCTTACAATGTTATGATATGTCAAACTGAAATCAAAATAATGACACTCGTTAAAACGAAGATGGCCGAGAACGTTGAATTACCTATTGCCATGATGTCAGATCTAACAATTTATCTTAAATCTCACTAATTGTTTTCATATCATGGGTTTGTAATTAAATGGTTAAATTTGTATAAAATTGTTAGACTCTAAAATAGAAAAAAATATAAATTAAAAGCATAATGTTAAAATAATCATATATTATCGGAAACACATTGATCAGTTGCCACGCAATACTCAATACTAATTTTTGTTGACAGACCATATTTAGAAAGAAATGAAAGTTTCAAACTTGCGAGTGTGAAATAAATGGCTATTATCATATAGAAATTTTTATGCGTGAGATTTGAATAGCGTGATAGTGTGGATTAACTTTCGCAACTGATCAAATTTCTTAGTTTTAATTTAGTTCGTTTTTCGAGTCAATCCATTACGATTTTCTCTCCAAGCAATCTGGCGGCACTGTTTGGCATTGACAGTGCAGACGTAAATTATGAATTTTTTAATTTTATTTTATTTAATGAATGAATAAAAAAATGTAAGCATTTTGCACCGAAGATCGTCAGTGATTACTAAACAAAACAAAAATAAAGAAATTCGGTTGAGAGACAGAGGAGAAAATGGTATCTAACCGTTTTGTCTTTGCCTATTTACATATAGATGATTTATACTGTTTAGAATGTTAGTCTTTACGGAATCCACTCCTTCTTTTGTCGTTATATTTTACTTTTATTTTTTTACTACACATATCTATGTTGGTTTTTAAAATTTTTACTAGTTCCTCAACATATTCAGTAGCATAGAAATTATTCCAAACAACAGTCTGAAACTTTAATTTTAATTTTTGTTTATCAATAATATTGCTAAAAAACCTCATAGTTATTATTAATTTGAGAAGTGGACACTTTTGTAATTGTTGCACTTTTAGTAAATTTTGATTTGTAGAATATATGGCCTGTGGCAATACCCCTGCTTGGTCTAGTTCTAGTTTTTAGTTTCTCGATTAATTGCCGATTCAAAATTATGCTCATACCTTAGATTTAGATGCTCTTGACAAATCCTGGTATTGTTCAGCAGACGTATATAAAGTAGGCAATGACAAAATGGGCAGAATGACTGGGCGTCACATTATAAATTTAGTGCTAATTCGGTGCTAATTTAGTGCAAAAATCGCGAATTCAGTGCTCCTTAAGTTTCGCGATAAATGCAAACACCTTTTAATCAAGCGAGCAGTGTATATAACCAAAAACCTAAATATTGATATGATAACACCATGATCAGTGTCTAATTATTTAGTGCTTCTTCAGTGCTCTTTGTATATACGAAAAAAAAATTTTAAAACTGAAAGAAAAAAATTTTTTTTCCCCAACATATAACTGCTAACTTGATACACTCAGCAAGTAATATCTTTGAAAATTAGTACTACAAAAGCGAAATCGTGCATAAAGAAGTCATGGGTAATAAGTCTCAATAAGTGCTGACTTTATGACGAGAAAAATATTTTTGATATGCATTTCACTATTACTCTGAATTGAGAGATTGAAAATGAAAAACTTTAAGTTCTCAAAAGTGCTGCCACTTAATACTTTGCTATTTCATGAACATTAAACTGCTACTTCGAATACTCTAGAACTTAATATTATAAAAACAAAGCAATATATGAGCAAACTCAAGCATGAATAATTCATGGGTATCAAGGGCTCGATAAGTTCTGCCAATATGAGAAAAGAGATGGTAATAAAAATTTTAACCTCCATTTTTGAACAGTCAAGTGCTCGTTTGACCTTCATAGCATCTTACACCGTCAAAAAGCAGCACTGAAAAAGCAAAATCTTTTACAAATAAGTCATGAGTACCAAGTGTTCGATAAGTGCTGGTACTTGATGAGAATGAAGAGAATAATTTTTTTTTATTTATTATACGATAAACTGCTCATTTGACAAAATGAGAAAAATATTTTCTCAAATTTGAATAGATTGAAGAAATCACTAATCTTAAATATGACATAGGAATTAAGTGCTCAATAAGTGCTGCCAATATAAGACAAAAAGAAATGACAAAACAATTTCATTCTATTTTTTGAACAGTCAAGTGCTCGTTTGACCTTCATAGCATCTTACACCGTCAAAAAGCAGCACTGAAAAAGCAAAATCTTTTACAAATAAGTCATGAGTACCAAGTGCTCGATAAGTGCTCGTATTTGATGAGAATGAAGAGAATAAAAACATTTTTTTTATTTATTATACGATAAACTCCTCATTTGACAAAATGAGAAAAATATTTTCTCAAATTTGAGTAGATTGAAGAGATCACTAATCTTAAACATGACATAGGAAATAAGTGCTCAATAAGTGCTGCCAATAGGTATAAGACAAAAAAAAATGTCAAAACAATTTTATTCTATTTTTTGAACAGTCAAGTGCTCGTTTGATCTTCATAGCATCTTACATCGTCAAAAAGGAGCACTGAAAAAGCAAAATCTTTTACAAATAAGTCATGAGTACTAAGTGCTCGATAAGTGCTGGTACTTGATGAGAATGAAGAGAATAAAAAATTCTAAGAAAATATTATTTGGTAAATATCTTATAGTCCAAATTAAACTGAATTTTATTAGCTATCACTAATACTGATATTAATGTCACTCGAGTTTTATTGACATAACATATCAAATAATACAACCAATTAATCAAAGACTTAAAAATTTTTATTTGGTTTTTAGAATTATAAGCTTACATCATAGATAAAAATATAACGGTAAGAAAAGTCCGTTTCTAAACAACTCCAAAGCACAAAGTACATCTTTAAATTATTACAAACTTGTATGTAATTATTTTTTCAAAACGTACAACATTAACGCCACTATGACTTCGGAATTTCTTTTCACTTCTTTTTCTTTTTTCAATTGATCATCATATTTGATCCAAGAACCATTTGTTCGTCTGCATATCGCCACATAGTGTCCAATGAGTTTAGTGTCATCATTCTTGTTTTCTTTGTTTTCATCATTTAACTCACCTTTTTCACTCTTTAAATTTTTATTTCGATTTCTGATATTAGATGTCCTTATTCCAGAAGTTGTCGGGGAAAAATATTGCACAACACCAACCAGTTTCATTTTCTATTCATCTGTTGGCCGAGTAAATTCGATTGGTATTGTATATAATCTTTGTCTAAACTCCGCTCCATTCGCATTGTAAGGTTCAAAGAAAACTAAATCTCCTAAAAATTTTTACATAAATTAGTAAACGAGTTCTAAAAAACAATAATATTCTTATAGATTTAAGTTATACTTACCAATTTTCACAAATTCCTTAGATGTATATTCATTACATTCGTAACCATTGCACCTATATTTTCTGAAAACGTGTTCTTCAAAAACGTTGTCAAAAGAATCGAATGCAGGAATATATTTATATCGCCTATTATAAGATATCTCGCTGAGTCTAATACCGATTGTTCTTGGAAGATTATCGTCCTGTTGAGCTTGCATTTTTATGTGTTGGTCAATAAGTGCAAACTCAAAATTGTCCTAAAATATCTAAAAATTAGATTTACGACTTAAAAATAACATTAGGCAATAAAGTAAACACTCACCGTAATTCCAAACACAAATGGTAACATCGGTCTCTTAGAACGTTTTGAACTATATCTGTGCAAACATACACACTTCACCACTATTTATTTGTAACTGAATAGCTTCAGTGAATATCGAAGTTACATGAATTTATTGTTTTAAATTTTACCGGGAAAATTGTCATACGTCGGTGTGCTTGACCGCAAGTTACCACTGAAACGTTAATAGAGGAAATAAAATATTTCTTACTACAGATGCATTCAAATATAAAGTTGCTGTACCTGCTTGCTAGTCTGCATAAGGATTTTCTTTCTTCAATTTGATAAATCAGACCATTATTTAAAATGAATCCTTAAACTGTTTTTAGAAGAAAAAAAAACGACAGGGACATGCTTTATAGAATAATGAATTCTTGTTTAGTATTCTTGTGACAACAAGAAACCCATTATTAATCTATTGTCTGGTGTTATATCTAAAATTTGATATCGTTCACGACTTCTAATAGGCAAACTCCGAAATATATGGACATCTTCTTTATTTGAATGTTTTTGTAACAGATGACTTGCTATTTTTTGTTGCTTTTTCTTACAAAAAAGGCAAATGTTAAATTTCTTTGCACCACTTCGACCCTATGTTACATCTACTTTCAATTTTACATCATCCACAACATTAAATTGTTGATATATCTCAAAATTACTACTCTTTACTAGACTGTAGACTAGACTATAGAGTTTGTATTAGTCCCAATATTTTCTAAACTACTTTCCATGTCGCTAATAAGTAAAAAGTTGGGGTCTGCACTTGAGTCACTCATTTCTTTAACCTCACCTGTAAAATAAAATAATTTATATAACTATATAAAGATACTCTACTAAAATATACCTACGTTTTGTAGTTATCAATTTCAATTATTTTTAATTCACCTGCTCTGCGCCTTTTAAATAACTGGAGTGATATTAATAGATAGCCAGATAATTTTTTCCAGTTAGTGATTGTAAAAATTTTTAAACTATCGGATGTGTATTTAATTCCATTTAATAAAAATTGTTGTAAAGCAATATGTTTTGCAGTAGACAGTTACTTTTTTTAAAGTATTTTTCACTTTAGTTTTCGGTAACCGACTTATTAATATCCGTAGAAAATCCTTCATTCAAAGGACACAACAGATCCTTCAATTCTGCCCTTTTCTACTGATTTTGATTTTTGATACACTCAGCCAGTGTAGTAATAAATTTTATTGATTGTAAGCTGTGGACGGTGCTCTGTATTTCAAACCAGCTATTTTGTTTATAACATTGACAATGTTGTCATAATATTTGGATGATAGAATGTCAAATAAAAAATTAGAGTCACTGTAATGATTTCTTATTTTTAATAACCGGTGTATACACTTTTTGACATCATTAGCAATTATAACAAGAACAGTACGGTTCAGTTTGCCTCTTATTGCAAACCTTACATATTTTCTTGCAATAGTTTTATTCTCAGGATCAGGAGACTCAAACAAATCTTTATCTGATGTTACGTCAATCCCTTGCTAGCATTTGTAATCATCAATAAGCATCTTTTCAATTTCACCAGGCCTTCTTCGGTTAAAGACCTGTACACTAAGTAATGTTGTTTCAGCTGATTCAATCCATTTCTGATAAATAAAAAAATGAATTCCTCCTGCAACCTTAACAAACAGTATCTTCTTGTTTTGAGGAGGTAAGAGTTTAATTTCTCAATATCGTCTAAGGAAGGTAACAACATTTTTTTCTTCTTCTTTGATTCGTTAGCTGAGAATCTCCTACAGTACGATTAACCTATATAGTAAGTTCCAGTGCCAATAGTTTTAGGAAATTTTTAACTTATTTGCATTTTTATCTTTGTTTTCCTTTATACTCATGCATTAAAATATTTCTTATTTGTTTTAGTAGGGTTGTCAAATTAAAGGCAGTTGGCACTTCATAATTGTATGTTTTATAATTTAGACGTGCAATTTTATTTATTGCCTCTACTGTTTGTTCACAATTTTGTGTATCAAATACACACTTCAGATCAATAATATTTTTACATATATTTTTTTTGTAGTTGAAATAAATCAACCTATTAATCGTATTCTTTGTCTTATCATCTCAAAGTATTATATTTTGCCCACATTTTATTAGCATACAAAATGATTCGTCATTTTTTTTTGTAAGCCCAACGATTTCGTCTTCTCTTAATGGAGGAAATAAAATATTTCTTACTACATTATATTCATTCAGATGGAAACGTGCTGTACCTGCTTCCTAGACTTCATAAGTATTCTCTCACTTCAACTTGATAAATCAGACCATTTTTTAATAAATTGAATCCTTAAAAAAACAAGTCACAGTGGACATGTCTTGCAGAATAATGCATCTCTTTTGAATTGTATGTTTGATCTTCTTGTGACAACAAGAAACCCATCATTAATTGGTTTTCTGGTGTTATATCTAGAATTATATAACATTCACGACTTCTAATAGGCAAACTCCGAAATCTTTGGACATGTTCTTCACTTAAATGCTTTTGTAACAGATGACATGCTATTTTTGGTTGCTTTTTGTTGCAAATGTTAAATTTGTTTCTACCACTTCTACCCTGTAATACATCTACTTTAAATTTTACATCATCTACAACATTAAATTGTTGAGATATATATATCTGGGAGCTTTCAACGAAAACGCTGCCTAAACCCTTTAAGATATAAGAAAATAATGTATGGTGAAATTGTGTATCTTATAGAGGTCTACAAAAAAGTTAGTGATGGCATATGTATCTCTTAAGGATAACATGCTATACTCATTTTAATACTTAAAAAAAGGGCAATATAGAGTGGTAATTGGAACGCTATTTAGACAAATACGATATTAATCCTTATCATTTTAAATACCTTAGCTGGCTTGAGCATTTTATGAAGAATATTTTTTCCCTTTACACCATGCAAATTAAATGAATACCTTCGGAGATAAAGCAAAATCAAAATATGTAAGACGCAACGAAATTAATTTCGTGTCAGAGTGATTCGACCGCTATCCCTGACCCCGCGCCAAGCTTCCGTGCCTTAGATGTTACTTCACTTAGTAAAAGGCCCTACTTCTTTCAGTAATCTTTGTTTTGGAGTAATTATAGAGTAGGAAACTGTCCTCAAATAATAACCGTAATGACTGTAATTTTTTTTAGATGCCCCTGAAGGCACAGGTAAAACATTTTTAATAAATCTATTATTAGCAAAAGTACGATCCAACAGAAAAATTGCCCTAGCTGTGGCATCGTCCGGCATAGCAGCCACACTTTTGGAAAGTGGGCGAACCGCCCATTCCACATTCAAACTGACATTAAAAAATGTAGTGATGACGTCATTAGCATTTATAATATCTCCAAACAGAGTAGTGCCGGAACATTAATGAGGAATTGCAGTTTGATTATTTGGGAAGAGGCCTTTATATCTCATAAAGCGGTTGAGGCACTGGACAGGACAATGCGAGATCTGCGCTACAGTAACTGCCCAATGGGTGGTTGTACTGTTTTATTCTCTAGAGATTTCTCTCAAATTTTGCGAGTTATAACTAGGGGAACGTGAGCAGATGAAGCTAATGCATCGCTCAAAAAATCGCATCTTTCTCACATATAACGAAACTTAAAAATATGAGGCTTTTATCGTTTAGCAAAGATAATTGGCAATGTTATAACGACTTAGTCCAAATAGAAAATGGTGAATTTGAAGCAGAAAAGGCTTATATAAATTTTAACAATATTTGTGTTTTGGTACACTTAACCAAAAAGTAGCGTTAATATAATTAAAAAACAAGTATTGAGACAAGGGAAATTTTCGTTAAAATCAGTCCAACGTACAATTTAATTGTCTTAATATATATTTTTCATAAGTTAATAAACGTGTTTATTGGTTAATGGAAGGTACATTGAAGTTATGTATGGAGTTCATTATTTCTTATTCATTAATTCAATGATGATATACCACATACATTGAAAGAGTAAACTTCATTTATTGATTTCATAAATGTCTTACATTGCCTCAATGTTGTTGGTTCACTGATCCAATGTACAATTTAATGATGATATACATTGAAATGATAAAGAATACTCTTTAAGCCAATACACCACATACATTGAAAAAGTTAACTTCATTTATTGATTTCATAAATGTCTTACATTGCCTCAATGTTGATGGTTGACTGATCCAATGTACAATTGTACATCTAACCAATAATATATAACAAAAACTTATTTAACGGGAAAGCAGCCTGCTGGTAAAACTACACGTTTCAGAAAACTCTTTTTATTTTGAAAGCTATATTTTTACCTTTCGTCAGTCACTAAAAAACACCAATTAAATTATTCATGTACATTACTATAAGAGAGTTATAACTTATATTAATCGAGGTTATTCTAAGAATGGATGGAACATCTTGTGAAACAGGAGTTATATATAATTAATAATCGTGTTAGTATGTGTTTAAATTTCGTACTAAGAAATTAAATAGGTAAACTCCGAAATATTTGGACATCTTCTTTATTTGAATATTTTTGTAACAGATGACTTGCTATTTTTTGTTGCTTTTTCTTACAAAAAAGGCATATGTTAAATCTGTTTGCACCAGTTCTACCCTGTGATACAGGTACTTTCAATTTTGCATCATCTACAACATTAAATTTTTGAGATATCTCATAATCATTACTCTTTACTAGACTGTTTTCTGTAAATTTTGTATTAGTCCCAATATTTTCTAAACTACTTCCCATGTCGCTAATAGGTAAAAAGTTGGGTCTACAATTGAGTCACTCCTTTCTATAATCTCAGCTGTAAAATAAAATAATTCCTATATCTATATAAAGATACTCTACTAAAATATACCTACGTTTTATTGTCATCAATTTCAATTATTTTTAATTCACCTGCTCTCTACCTGTTAAATAACTGCAGTGATATTAATAGATAGCCAGATAATTTTTTCCAGTTACTGATTGTAAATTGGTTTTTAAACTATCGGATGTGTATTTCTGGGGTTTGACCCCCGAAATTTTGGAATATTGGGTTTCAAGATTCAATTTTAACCAAATAATCATCTTTTTCATGAGAATAAATTTTATATTTATACATTTTTATATATCCTGGATATATATGATACAAATACAGATTTTGCAGTACCAGTCAGTCCACCATCAATAAAAAAAATATATTTTCACTTTGGTTTTCGGTAACCGACTTATTAATATCCGTAGAAAATCCTTCATTCATAGGACACAACAGATCCTTCAATTCTGTGCTTCAGCCAGTGTAGTGATACATTTTCTATTCAACCCTAGATTGTAAGCTGTGGACAGTGCTCTGTATTTCAAACCAGTTTATAACATTGACCATGTGGTCATAATATTTGGATGATAGAATGTCAGATAAAAAATTAGAGTCATTGTAATGATTTCTTATTTTTAATAACCGGTGTATAGACTTTTTGACATCACTAGTGATTATAACAAGAACAGTAGGGTTCAGTTTGCCCCTTATTGCAAACCTTACATATTTCCTTGCAATAGTTTTATTCTCAGGATCAGGAGACTCAAACAAATCTTTATCTGATGTTACGTCAATCCCTTGCTAGCATTTGTAATCATCAATAAGCATCCATTCAATTTCACCAGGCCTTCTTCCGTTAAAGACCTATACACTAAGTAATGTTGCTTCAGCTAATTCAATCCATTTCTGATAAATAAAAAAATGAATTCCTCCTGCAAGCTTAACAAACAGTATCTTCTTCTTTTGAGGAGGTAAGAGTTTAATTTCTCAATATCTTGTAAGGAAGGTAACAACATTTTTTTCTTCTTCTTTGATTCGTTAGCTGAGAATATCCTACAGTACGATTAACCTATATAGTAAGTTCCTGTGCCAATAGTTTTAGGAAATTTTTAACTTATTTGCATTTTTATCTTTGTTTTCCTTTATACTCATGCATTCCTATTTGTTTTAGTAGGGTTGCCAAATTAAAGGCAGTTGGCAATTCACAATTGTATGTTTTATAATTTAGACGTGCAATTTTATTTATTGTCTCTACTGTATGTTCACAATTTTGTATCAAATACACACTTCAGATCAATAATATTTTTATCTATTTTTTTTGTAGTTGAAATAAATTGTCCTATTAATCGTATTCTTTGTCTTATCATCTCAAAGTATTATATTTTGCCAACATTTTATTAGCATACAAAATGATTCGTCATATTTTATAAGCCCAATGATTTCGTCTTCTCTTAATGGAGGAAATAAAATATTTCTTACTACATTAGATTTATTCAGATGGAAAGGTGCTGTACTTGATTCGTAGTCTTCATAAGTATTCTCTCACTTCAATTTGATAAATCAGACCATTTTTTAATAAAATGAATCCTAATAGTGTTTTTGAAAAAAAAACAAGTCACAGTGGACATGCCTTGCAGAATAATGCATCTCTTTTGAATTGTATGTTTGATCTCCTTGTGACAACAAGAAATCCAACATTAATTGGTTCTCTGGTGTTATATCTAAAATATAACGTTCACGACTTCTAATAGGCAAACTCCGAAATCTGTGGACATGTTCTTCACTTAAATGCTTTTGTAACAGATGACATGCTATTTTTTGTTGCTTTGTGATGCAAATGTTAAATTTGTTTCTACCACTTCTACCCTGTATAATACATGTACTTTAAATTTTACATATATAGATAGATATCTCATAATCACTACTCTTTACTAGACTGTTTTCTGTATATTTTGTATTACTCCCAATATTTTCTAAACTACTTTCCATGTCGCTATTAGGTAGAAAGTTGGGGTCTGTAAAGGTGGTGTCAGACGGCTCGAAGCTCGGCTCGTGACCCTTTTTTTTTCAACCCACTTTTTTAGTTACCGACTAGTAGGCACGTTTGAAGTTTTCATTTCATTCTTTCAGATTCGATATTTGGGTATCCAAACATCTGTGTCGTCTCTTTGTCGCAAGTCTGCCTTGTGACAAAAAGGATTGTTGCCGCTGCCGAATTTGTGGTGTTAAATTGTTATTATTTATATCGCAAGTTTGTAAAAATATTTTTAAAATTATCATTAAAATTAATTTAAATTAATCTATCATTACTATTTAAGTTATAGAGATCTTTTTAAAATTAGAGGCGTTGCAGTATGGCTATTAGTAAGTTAATAATTACAGTTATGTTATAATCTGTACATCCTTATAAAGTGAACCTATAAAATCATGAAATAGAGTAGGTTTCTAAAACACAATTCTTAGGGTTTGACATCTCATATTAAATAATTGTATCAAACAAAATCGAAATTAGATAGATGTTTTGTAAAATGTGATTCTGCTGTTTCTCGGCAAAGTAAAAAACCAAAAAACTGTACCCTTTAATAGTTTTGAATCAGGTTACATGGCTTTATCAGAAGATTTAAGAAAGTGAATTTAATTTTCACCAAACTTTTAGATGTTCACAACATATTTGCGATATAATTTCATTCAGAAGGTTATTAATAATAACATTGTAGAAACTAGTTACATGCCAGCTAACTTAGTGACTCAAGGGAAAAAATTACTGTCAAGAATTATTATATTTTTTTAATATACAAGATTAACATTTTGATATAGTGTTTGTAACCCAGAAAACAAATATTAGTGAATAAAGAACCAAATGAAACAAAGTCATAAAATATTTTGTTTAATAAAAGTTTATAAAAAATTACATTTTTGTTTTATTGTAGTGGAGCATGATGCCCCATTAAGATAAGTAGCCCAGGTCATTTACGAAAATATGTGACAAAACAGTAAACCAAAACCGTCTAATTGACATAAAATTGACATTTTTTTATGGATGCGTTTTTTAACAAAAAAAACGCGAAAAATCGGTAACAATTTAGTTTTTTACCTTTTACACAAAATCCATCATAAAACCCTATTTGCTACTATGGGCAATGTTGAAGAGAAATGAAAAACCTACAAAATGAGCTACTGTACGCTCAATTTTGTTAACTGTTTTTTTAGATAATGTAACATTTACCCAAAATTCCAAAAAAAGTCGGTTATATATTTTTTAATTTTATAGCTAAAACATTCTTATTAACTCAAGCGATAGATCGTCTCATACCCAGTTTGATGTTGGTTTTGTTCTACTATTAATTTTGTCACCTAAAGGTCGTTTTCTCCGTAAATGACCTGAGCTAAAGGTAAATACATAAACAAGGCAACCCTTTGTGTGCTTTACTAATTGAACAATTTTTATAAATTAGAAACGTACACAGGTTAAATTTGAAGCTTGCAAAATCATTGAACCGTTTACGTAATGAAAACATGTATGTAATTAGCTGTCAACGTATCTTATTATATTAAAATTGAAAATATTTAAATTGATTAAGTTTCAGAGACGTCAGTAGATATCGCTTTATAAGAGGTTTTTCCTACTTTCTGGAATCCGACGAAATGATGGAAATTGGTTAATTGAACAAATTGGTACTTGGATATGGGAATTAGTATTAAAATAAATATCACTAAAATAATGTGTAAAAAATATTTGAAAGTAAAACTAAATTACAAAATTTATTAATTAGTCAAACTCCAGCATTTATTTTACATCAGTTGTCAGGTTATCAGTAGATGTATTAATGCAAAATATGTTTATTTAAATCAGAATCCATGGTAGTTCTTGGTTTATATACATCATCTAAAAATATTGACATGGTGTCATAAAATTCCCAATGGGGTTCATAAACGTCGCTTGCTCCACTGCCTGTCGTCATTGATTGTTTTACTCTATTCCTTAATTTTCTGTAGGTAGCCATTAATGAATCCCTTTTCTATTTTAATTCATTTGCTGAAGTTTTCCACCCAGTACTCTGCATTAAACCAGCTTCTGTTCTACCCCATGCGTCTTGCTGCTCATTTCGGTTTTTGTAATTAACATTTTTGGGGTTCCACAGCGTAGGTTCGTTCTCGTAAAAACTTAAGAATGCAAAAATATATCATTGGACCACTCCATCTTTCACTATCTACTAACGCGCACTAGATATTGACAATAACTTTGAACAAACAAATGATAAACGTACAGAGCAACCCTGTTTCGTACTGAATAATATTTAATATTTCCTAAGATTTATAATGCATTACTCAGATAGGATTATATTGCCCTGTCCAAATTGTTGTGATTTATGAAGATTCGATACTGCATTAAATTCAATATATTTTTTTGTGTTCTGGGTTGGTATGGATTTGTAAAATTTATGTATTATGGGTATTTCTACTACCTGCTACCTACTTAAAATCATCATTTATGATTAGTTCAGCATAATTACCATGCCATTAAAATATTCTAAGTAAATAATTTGAGGTGTGATTAGCCTCCATTTGGGATACAATATTTGCATAAATACCTTTATTTTAAGTGTATTACTTAAAGTATATTATTGGGGTCTTTTTAAATAACTGTATAGTAATTCAGTAGAAGTATTACTCCAATTTAATATCGTGAATCAAAAACAGATCCGGTATGGTTTATTTCTGTAATAAATTGTTAAATTCATATTTAAATATCATAATTTTG
This sequence comes from Octodonta nipae, assembly GCA_034190945.1. Lineage (NCBI taxonomy): Eukaryota > Metazoa > Arthropoda > Insecta > Coleoptera > Chrysomelidae > Octodonta > Octodonta nipae. Next base: position 66,957,028 of record CM067223.1, on the reverse strand, counting down.
TTTTAACACGTGCCCAACGATTTATTTGCTACCATTTAACTATTTTTTATTGAAACCATCACAGGACAAAGCAGGCCGACGAGCCTTTCATGTGGACCGACATTTGTTGGCCTCCACGCGCCGAGCCAATCTACCTGTCGAAATGCAATGAAAATAAACTCACCCTTGCTATACCCATAAATTATGAATTTTTTGTCCTATAAATCGGTAAGCGGTATTGCTCTTCAAAAGAAATTTTTGTCAGTACCAGAGAATATACAAAGGATATATCCCGGATTTTTTTGCATTTCTAGAAAGGGTCACGAGCCGAGCTTCGCGCCATGTAACTCCAGCATAATTGAGTCACCCCTTTCTGTAACCTCAGCTGTAAAATGAAATCATTCATAAAAGTATATACATTTATAGAAAATAAATAGGTTAAAATACTCTGCTAAAATATACCTACATTTTATAATTATCAATTTGAATTCTTTTTAATTCACCTGTTGTCTGCCTGTTAAATAACTGAAGTGATATTAATAGATAGCCAGATAATTTTTTCAATTACTGATTGTATTTTTTTTTGACTATTGGATGTGTATTTAATTCAATTTGATAAAAATTGTGATACAGCTGCAATATCTTGTACAGGAGAGTTAGTATTTTACGTTCACTTTTGATTTCGGTAAGCGTCTTATTAATATTCGTTGAAAATCCTTTCATAAGACACAACAGATCCGTCAATTCTTTCCTTTTTTCCTAATTTTGAATTTTGATACACTCAGCCTCAAACAGTGTACTGATACATTTTATATTCTACCATAGATTGTAAATTGTGGAATGTGCTCTGTATATCACTATAATTCAAATGTACTTATTATTTTGTTTATAACATTCACAATGTCGTCATAATATTTTAGGCGATAGAATGTCAGATAGAAAGTAGAGTCACTGAATGGGAGAACACGGCGCTTTTCAAAATAAAATTAGTGGAAATAATTTTATTTTAGTACTAAAACACAACTTTACAAAATGTCGAATCGGAAATATGTTACAAGTTTTGACTTAATATAACAGTTGAATTCAACGTATTTAAGAAGCTAGGTAACAAAAATAATGATTTCAAAAGTTTCCAATTTGTTGAATCTTTTACAGAATTAAGATTTGTGTAAACAAAAATATTGATAAAGTTATGTCGAACAAAGAAATGATATTCTTGTTAGCAAACATATTGGTACAGTAAATTAAAAGGGTCGTAGATAAGGTGGTAAATATTATTATTCAGTACTTAACTATTGACAATAACTGTGAGTAATATCATAATAAATAGAAATAATGTACAGGATGATGTTTAAAATAAGGAATGAAATACGTAATATACAATAATACAGTAATACAATTATATATGTGAAAATAAACCTGGTAAATTACATCTCCCTCCTTAAAATTAAATTATAAGCTAGTAGATACCTGAAACATAATAAACAGCGACTAGAAATATAAGAATGCGTAAAATATAAGAACAGTATTGCAACTTGTCTTTGAGTTGAGCAAGTCCTGTGTTTCGTCTTAAATGAGTGGGAAATATAATATGAGTGAAAAAAAATTAAAGGAACGAATGAAATCAGATATGAATTTAATGATCTTTAAATAAAGTTAACTTTTTACAAAATTTTGTGATTATCTTTTTGAATGTTTCAAAAACTCACAGTTTAATTGGCCTAATATTTGCTTCTTCCTGTTGTTTGCTTTGGTTAATAGTCTTTACTTTGTTTATACAGACTACTGTTGAATTTTTTAAATTTTGTAGAACTGTTGTACCGTTAAATATTTTCTACCAAACTCATTTTTATTTCTCCAACAAATATATTGTAATTACTTCTAGTATGGTGAAAATCCTACGTAGGAACAATATTGCAATTATTTTCATATACCACGAAGCGTAAGCAGAATTTTACAACAAACAAAGAAATTCGTTTATAAGTAAGGGACGAAGTAATAGAATTATGTAATCTATAAATATTATAAAACAAAGTCCTCCGCCGCGTCTGTCTGTCTGTTCGCGACAAACTTAAAAACCACCGCACCGATTTTCATACTGTTTTCACCAGTGGATAGAGTGGTTCTCGAGGAAGATTTTAGTATATGAATTGTTAAGTTTTTCTATTAATTGGCTGAAATATAACGATATTTGTTGGAAGTGTCGGAAAAAATAAGCCGTCTGGGACCTTTCAACGAAAACGCTGCCTATAAACCCTTTGAGATATAAGAAAATAATGTATGGTGAAATTGTGTATCTTATAGAGGTCTACAAAACGTTAGTGATGGCATATGTATCTCTTAAGGATAAGATGCTATACTCATTTTAATACTTTAAAAAAATGAACAATATAGAGGGGTAATTGGAACGCTATTTAGACAAATACGATATTAATCCTTTTCATTTTAATTACCTTAGTTGGCTTGAGCATTTTATGAAGAATATTTTTTCCTTTTACACCATACAACTTAAATGAATACCTTCGAAGATATAGCAAAATCAAAATATGTAAGACGCAACGAAATTAATCTCGTGTCAGAGTGATTCGACCGCTACCCCTGACCCCGCGCCAAGCTTCCGAGCCTTAGATGTTACTTCACTTAGTAAAAGGCCCTACTTCTTTCAGTAATCTTTGTTTTGGAGTAATTATAGAATAGGAAACTGTCCTCAAATAATAATCGTAATGAAGGTAATATTTTTTTAGATGCCCCTGAAGGCACAGGTAAAACATTTTTAATAAATCTATTATTAGCAAAAGTACGACCCGACAGAAAAATTGCCCTAGCTGTGGCATCGTCCGGCATAGCAGCCACACTTTTGGAAAGTGGGCGAACCGCCCATTCCACATTCAAACTGACATTAAAAAAATGTAGTGATGACGTCATTAGCATTTATAATATCTCCAAACAGAGTAGTGCCGGAACATTAATGAGGAATTGCAGTTTGATTGGGAAGAGGCCTTTATATCTCATAAAGCGGTTGAGGCACTAGACAGGACAATGCGAGATCTGCGCAACAGTAAGTGCCCAATGGGTGGTTCTATTGTTATATTCTCTAGAGATTTCTCTCAAATTTTGCCAGTTATAACTAGGGGAACGTGAGCAGATGAAGCTAATGCATCGCTCAAAAAATCGCATCTTTCTCACATATATAACAAAATGTGAACTTAAAAATAGGAGGCTTTTATCGTTTAGCAAAGATAATTGGCAATGTTCTAACGACTTAGTCCAAATAGAAAATGGTGAATTTGAAGCAGGAAAGGCTTATATAAATTTTAACAATATTTGTGTTTTGGTACACTTAATCAAAAAGTAGCGTAAACATAATAAAAAAAAGTATTGAGACAATGAAAATTTTCGTTAAAATCAGTCCAACGTACAATTTAATTGCTTTAATAAACGTGTTTATTGGTTAATGGAAGGTACATTGAAGTTATGTATGGAGTTCATTATTTCTTATTCATTAATTCAATGATGATATACATTGAAAAAATATATTGAAAAGATAAGGAATATTATTTAAGCCAATATACCACATACATTGAATTAACTTCATTTGTTGATTTCATAAATGTCTTACATTGCCTCAATGTCGATGGTTGGTTCACTGATCACCAATGTATCTACTATATATATATATATATTATATGATATATATGCATATATATAATATGATATATAGCATATTATTTGTTTTTAAAATAGCCAATAACAAAATACATACATTGAAAGAGTAACTTCATTTGAATTTCAAATGTCTTACATTGCCTCACAATGTTGATGGTTGCTGATAACCCAATGTAAATAAATTTTTCTTAAATATATAGTATAAATAGGATACAACCAGAATCAACTAAGAGTCAGATGTTAAGATAAAAAAAGGCTTAATAAAATCATTTAGTGAATGAAGGGTCAGCACAACTCTTGTATTTCAGTTTCGTAAACAAGCCATTCCAACGAGACAATAAAAAGGAGAAATAATTGTAAATAAACTATATGGACTTTGAGAAAGGGAAAAATTGTATATAATAGGAAATAGTTAAGATAATTTTAATAGAAATAAAATTTGTAAATACTCACAAGTGGTCCAAAAAGGAAATTCTAAATGGTGATGAGTCATCATACAACGAAAAAGAATATCTTGAGATATATCTTCAAAAATAATAATGTAAGTTTTGAGGAAAACAGAAACATCCATGCTAGAAACCTAAAACAACATTAATTAGTAAAAATACATGCAATTGCAACAGTACAAAATATATTATTAAGCAAAGCATCATATAAACAACTAACAGAGAAAACTAAAATGTAAAGAACCTCTAAATTAATGAATAGAAATAAAAGAAAATTGTTCAATAAACATAAGGAGATAAAGAAGAGAATTTTATAACTCAAATCTAAATTATTCAAAATTTTGCGGTAAATTTGTGAAAAGGGTAATGATCTTGAAAAAGTTATAATCAAAATAGAAGTAAACAAAGCATTTAAATGAAATTTCACAAGAGTAAAAAAAGTTCTTAAAATAAAATAAACTATAAGAAAAACAACATTTAATAAGCATAAAAGAAAATTTTTGTTTCTTATGAAGATTTACGTGGGCTAAGCATTTTAAGGGGACGGGCCAGACAGAAATCGTTTAACGCAAAAAACAAATGAAAACGCCCCAAAACAATTGAAAAACCTAGCCAAAATGGCCAGATTGCAATTGCAGGCATTTGTTTTAAAAGACTATATAAGCTTATTAGATAGCACTCTTTCATTTCCGAGTGTTGAATAGAAGCAATCTCTGTGATTTCCGATGTTTGATTATAATAATCTCAGAGCATGTGATGTATTGTTTTCGTTACAATGACCTAAGAACTTGTTAATAGAGGTTAAGTAGTGAAAAGTGATGAGACATAATGTCAAAACAAACAATTCCAATGACATTTAAGGTTGGCAGTGTCTAAAGATTTTTAGGACGGGAGAATAAAGTGTAGTGCCTATTTGACCGACAAAATGACAATTAAGTGGGAATTTCAAATAAACATTGGTACTGATCAACAAAAATGATAGTTGTTGATAAATAATAACTAAGAAGATTTTGGTAAATAATAATTTAATTTAATGGACATGAATAAAGAAGTAAACAAGATGGATGAACATGTAAAAGTAGAATGGGAACCAATAAAAAAAAATAAAAATTTGTTTATAAAATGAAAGTTTTGAATGGACAATAAACAGATTTGGAACTTTTGGACATTATTCACAACGAGGAGAAAAAAAGGTTAGTGCAACAATAATTGTTTGAAATTGTAAATAAAATGAACATTGCGTTATTCATTTGTATAATAGATAAGGATATTATAACAAAAAATAAGTGCATGAAAGAGAAATTTCTCGTAATTTTTTTTTAATAAAATTTAGTAGGTAGGAAAGATTTCATTTGTTTATTTATTAGTTGTTTGTTTAAATTATTTATATAATATCAATAAAGGATGTTGTTGAAAGTCGAAATAGAAAGTTGTGTTTGAAATTATTACAAGCCAAAAATAATATTGAACATTAAGTACATCTAGATTCTTTTCAATAAAAAAAAAAATAAAATTTTAAATTAGATTCAGAAAAAGTTAAAAAGTTAAAGAGGTTTGAAAAATCAAAAATGAGTAATAGTGTTGAACCAGTGAAAGAACACAGTAGCAGAGCAGTCATAAGGAAAATAAAAATGTAAGTATTGAGTTAAATATGAGAACCTGTTGAACCACCTTGAGATAGGAGTATGCATGCTATATATATATATATATATATATATATATATATATATATATATATATATATATATATATATATATATATATATATATATATATATAAATTTAAAACCCTGAGAAGTTAAATTAATCAAATAAAGTTTATAAAATAAGAAATTAATATATTAAATAATAATACAAAATAAAGAATAATAATTATAAATATAATAATTCAAAATAAATTGACACCCAATGTAAAGGGCACAAAATTTAGTGGGTCAATCAAAATAAATTGACTAGCCCAAAGTGTGGTTTTGTGAATAAATAAATAAAAGTGCAAATGAGCAAAAATTATAAATAAAATAACAAATTAACCACAATAACCCAAATAATATATATATATATATATATATATATATATATATATATATATATATATATGATATATATATATATATAGTTACTTTGTATAGATACAAAGTAACTTGAGAAAGCCAAATATGATTTTGGCGAACGTAGTGATTTTTCAAACGAATATACACCGAATAAATCAACCACATATTTCCATCCGTGAAACAGTATACACAAACATATATATATATATATATATATATATATATATATATATATGTTTTTAAGTTTTCGCGGGCACTAAATGTTTTAGGTGGTTTCCGGGAATTCATCCGCGTAGTTGATAACTGATCCCTGCCGGGATCGATGGTAAAATGACTACGTTTCGGCAGAGTCACATCTGCCCTCTTCAGGTCGGTTCACATAATTCTCGTAGCCTTCTGCTTTCGCTTCTAGTTACTCGAATACTAAGATTTTCAGAAGCGCGCGCGCTGTTATATAGTCGCGGCTCTGCGCATATCGGTTGGCACCGTGAACGGCTGCGTGTGGTTGGCCCTTGGCGCTCAGTGGGCACGGCTCCACCTGCTGATTTGTTATTTCCGGTTAAGTTGTTATTGGACGGGTCCGGGCCGGTACGGTGTTTAATAGGATTTTCCAACAATTGGATAAGTTCTGAATTTCATTGCGTGCGTTTAGACTGTGAGGCCTCTTCGCTATTTCAATTACCTCTCTTACGAGTCTTGATTTCGGGTGTTCTATATTCGCCAGTACTCTGGTGTTCTCAAAGTCTATTCGGTGTGACATCGTGGTGGCGTGTTCCGCAATGGATGTTGTTTTTTCCTGCTTTCTTACAGCGTTCTGGTATTCATCACGTCTAGCTTGAATTCTTCTATTAGTTTGCCCCACATAGGTTTTATGATAGTCTGCACATGGAATCTCTGTTGTTCTAAAGGGCTCCTCGTCTTCGGAGTCCTCAACACCGTGCTTATTTTTCTGTCTGTATTGAAAATAGTATCGATATTGTATCTACTATTTTCAATACAGACAGAAAAATAAGCACGGTGTTGAGGACTCCGAAGACGAGGATCCCTTTATAACAACAGGGAGTGTACGAGATTCCATGTGCAGACTGTTATAAAACCTATGTGGGGCAAACTAACAGAAGAATTCAAGCTAGACGTGATGAACACCAGAATGCTATAAGAAAGCAGGAAAAAAACAACATCCATTGCTGAAGACTCCACCACGACGTCACACCGAATAGACTTGGAGAACACCAGAGTACTGGCAAATATAGAACACCCGAAATCAAGACTCGTAAGAGAGGCAATTGAAATAGCGAAGAGGCCTCACAGTCTAAACACACGCAATGAAATCTAGAACGTATGCAATTGTTGGAAAATTCTATTAAACACCGTACCGGCCCAGACCCGTCCAATAACAACTCAACCGGAAATAACAAATCATCAGTCGGGAGGCGCGTCCACTGAGCGCCCAGGGCCAATCACACGCAGCAGTTCACGGTGCCAACCAATAGGCGCCGCGCCGCGACTATATAATACCGTGCGCGCTCCTGAAAATATCAGTATTCGAGTAACTAGAAGCGAAAGCAGAAGGCTACGAGAATTATGTGAACCGACCTGAAGAGGGCAGATGTGACTCTGCCGAAACCTCGTCATTTTACCATCGATCCCGGCAGGGATCAGGTATCAACTACGCGGATGAATTCCCGGAAACCATCTAATATATAATAAGTATATTTTATTGCAACAACGTAAAAGTTTATTAGATCAATGTTTCTTACGTAATGTGCATTTTATGGCTCTTATATATTTATAAATATTGGTACACAATTATATTGTTGGTCAGTTTTAAACAGGAATGGGTCAGCGCGCATAATGTCCACGAACAAAAAATAACAAACTTGAGCTACTAAAAGTACTAAATTACGAATTTTTGGAGCACAAAATATTTGACACATGTAAAAAATCGTCTAAGAAAAAGAAATGTCTGGCGGGTGTATATAAATAAAAACAAGTTTTTTAATTTTTTTATGTTAACAAATTTGGAAAGCACATGAAATTCTTAAAACATAAGAAAATAAAAACCTATATAACAGTCTTGTTGGCTTAATAAAAATTCTGTTAGAATATACACATTTGAAAAAGATTTTTCTGCTTTAGTTTTATAAAAGTATGTTTGTATGAAGCTCCAAAAACATTTGGGCCTTTTTAGGAAATTCTAAATTAAAAACATAAAAATTCTATCGAAATAGACAAATATTTCTTTAATAGAAAGGACATTTTCGCCTGTGGTCAATATAAATGGCTGTATGGTATGTTTTTGATATTTCAGAAATTCCAAGTGGTCTTCTAATTCTTGTGCACATTTACCAATGAGTAAGAATGAATCTTGCGAATCCTGTATGGTAAATTTTGTGGTGACTTTCTTGCCCAGGGTGTCATCTTTCTTGACAATTTTATTTGTCGATACAAGCCCACATTATTGCCGCATCATGACTACCTAAAATAACTAATTAATAAAATTTCTAAAACTGTACCTAAGACTTACTTTCATTTAAGTCTTCTTGTTTGATCTTTGTTAAAAAACATCGAACCCCCTTTTCTTTAACATGGTTTTCACCGTTAAGAAATAAAACAATTGTGCCAGAAAATGTGGGCCAATTCTTCAACAGACCATCAGAATTCTTAATGGCTGCGGTGAAATGTCAATCTACAAAATAAAATGTCAATTACATTCGTATATTTGCACTTGCAATTAGATTCATACCAAACGAAAACCTGATGGATATTTATAAAACTGCCATTTTTCTAAAATATCGGTCGTAGATTTTAAGGTCATTAAAACGATACTGTTTGCAAGTTTTCCAGGCGCTGTCAAACACTTCTGACGAAATGTTGTCAAATTTTAAATATCTATAAATATCTTTAACGTCTTCTTCAGGCACTAAATTACAAAGCATAAATACAATATGCCTAAAATTGGATTGAATACCCTGGCGGGAAAAAAAACCTCGTGAACTATTACCACTTAAAACATTTCAAATAATTTTGTAGGTACCTATAATAAATTACTATATGTATAATTAGCATAAGTAGATAATAAGTATACTGTTATAAGACTTACCAAATTCACAACCTTCTTGCTTACTGCTTAGCTATCTTCATCCACCTGATAAACCCGCATGGTGCACCCCCAAGTAAGCAAAACGGGGTATATCGGCTTAGCTCGGCTATGAAACGTTTATTCCGGCAACGTATACATTTATTGGCACGACAAATGCTATCTTTAAAATAACGTTTGCTAAATTCTGGTAATTTACCTGTTTATTTCCTAATGAATTTGTACATTCATGTTATGAATTTTCTTTATTAATTTTACTCATTTTTCCAATGAATGGATGCATTATTATTCTGAATTTTTAATAAAATATTTTGTTGTAAGAATGAATTCCTACATTATATTTTAATAAATGGGATTTATAATACTAATAACTATGGTTATAAATGTATCAAAAAACATAAAACAATTTTCATAATAATAATAAAATTTTAATTGAGACAATGAATTTTATGTCAATAAATGAAATTTATTAATATTATGAACAGAATTATTTTGAGTGTACAAAATTTGGAAGAAGTTATTGAACAATTTTATCCCGATATTAGTAACATATCCACTAAGAAACTAAATTAGTTTCAAAATAATATTAAAAGTAAGTGATTCTATTATATTACTAAGAAATTTGAGTCCACTGAAAATGTGCAACGATACAAGATTCAAAGTAATCAATTTATTTTTTTGATCGAATGTATCATATTAACTGGCAACGCAAATGGTGAAACTGTTTTTATACCAAGAGTTCCCACGATACCCTCAAAATTGACATTCCAATTTAAACGGCTACAATTTCCTTAAACATTAAAAGTTGCTGGGGTCAAGGGCGTATCCAGGAGATTTTTGCCAGGTGGCTTGGATAATTTTTTCGGGGGGCTTGGATGATTTTTTTGATTGATGATGGGCTGATTAAGTATTCACGTATTTCCAGGAAATTGAGGATATTACTGGTTAAAATTTCATCTTAAAATGTCGGTGGGTTTTGAACCCCGCTGGCTATTGCTTGGCAAGAGTAGATTTGAGCACACAGTGCTTTTCGCACAGGCACATGTCACGTGTTGAAACATAATTTGTTCGTTTTATAAGTGAACTAATCTAAACGTTTTCTGTTTTGTGTGCCTCATAAATAATTGCCACTCAAAAATTATCTATAAAAAAGTTAATTCAAACTGGTTAAGGTTCAAATGGAAAACAAAACATTTCCAAAATGCAAATCTCGTGTGTTTTTTTTTAATTCATTTTTAGGGTTCCGTATATACAATATACAGATACCCTTATATCACTCCTGATTTTCTACCTCTTTCACATCACAGCAATTTTGTCCTAAACTACTGGACGGGCGATTTTGAAATTTGGTGACCCGGGTACATATCGCAAATAAACAAATTTTGATTTTAGGAGTACTTCTGGTGGGAAAAGTTAAAAAATTCGACTGTTCCCCTCCCCCTGATCTCCGAAATTACCGAGTCTAAAATTTTGAAAAAAAGGGGAATATAGAACGTTGCCTGAACTTTACAGGAAAAATAAGGAGAAACCATTTATATTAATTTTGGGGGCAAATTATAGAATTAAATGAAATTTAATTTTTTTATAAAGCATCATGTGATCATGTGATACATCAAATGAAAGGTCTTATTCTGAGGAACACAATTTTTTTTCATATTTTAAAAATAATTAATTTAAAAGATGTTAACAAAAATATACAAAAATTTACACATTCCCCCCTCTTATCTCCGAAACTATAAAACGTAAAAGTTTGAATAAAATTAGAGATATAGGGCCTGACCTGAATTTTACAGAACAAATAAGGAGAAACCTGTACTTTTAATTTTGGGGGGCAAATGGCAGCATTAATCATGTTATAAATCAAAGAAAACAATTTTTTTTCATATTTTTAAAATAATTTATTTAAAAGATATTAACAATTTGTCTAAGATTTAATAATTTAATATTTAAAACTTGACCCATTTTCCCCTTTATCTTCCAATCTACTGAGCCTAAAATTCAGATAATAGATTAGGTATATAGGACTTTACTGAAAGTTTATTAGTAAAATAGTAATAGACTAAATTAGAAAATTTAATAAACATTTTTATAAAAATCAAGCGAATCATGTAGCAGATAAAATAAAATGTCTTGTGAGAAATGAAACTGTATATTTTTTATAACTCTAAAACGCTTAGTTTAAAAGATATTAGGGTAAATATAAGAAAATTCACTCATTCCCTGCTTGTCTCAAACTGGAATATTAAAAAATATATACTTTGATTCACCTACAGTGAATCTAAACTTAAAGGTGGTAGGGACTCCTTAGTATGCGAGTCCAACTCGCCCTTGACCAAATTATTTCAGGTATTGTATGTTAAAGTCCACTATTTAAGGACAATCCAGGACTGTTATAGTTAACTCCCGGCCCGGCGTTCAGATTGGATCAACACAAAGCAATTTAGAGCATCAATATAACACTCCTCAAGAAGTCGTCTTAAGGTGCGTTGACATTATACCAATTCACTAGTACTAGTAGACTAGTGCCAGTCGACAGTTCTTAATCTGTTTACATATTGGTATCAATAGGGAATAGTTAGTAGGAATGTGAACTGAAAAATTGTTTTAAAAGTAAAGTCGTCCACGGAGATGTTGGACTCGAGAATGGATTAGATGTCTAAAATTTGGTGTGTACGAAAATGTATTGAAAGAAATTAAATTGTCAGATCCACAAACTTATTATACCCATTGAAAGTTAAGCCCTAAAAAGTTCTGAAGGGCTTATGCTACTTGTGACTCCCTTAATTAGGACACTTGTTTCATGAAAGCATTATAATTTGAAATAAAACTTCATATCACATTAAGTTCTTTGGCTAAAGGACATTTCGTCAGTACTTTTGAACATATTTATAGAGTATGAAAGAGTCCAGTTTCTAAATTTCTGGTACCAGTCTTAAAAGTCATATGCAAATGTACAATTTTACGAATTTTACTGTCATTCTCCTTTCAGCTGTTAGTTGCCGTCATTTTTAATCACACTGTTGGTAAACAAAAGTTCAAATGTCTCGAACTTTACTAGCGCTAGTAAAATACGCACGCTACTAGCGCTAGTCACTGTTTATATCATGCTTTTAACAAGCTATCCGACTGGTGCTAGTCAACTAGCGCTAGTCAATTGGCATAATGTCAACGCGCCTTATCGAAGAGGCGCTGACATTGCTGTTGTCTGTAGGGGAGTAACAAAAGTTGCTAATCCCCAAATATTGATTTAAAGTGTGCTTGGATTTTATTTTTGTCTGAGAGTTTCACTTGTTCTTGAAGCGGCAGATTGTCAATGAAATTAGTTGCCAGATCTTTTTTATTGCGTTTATACCAGTGAGTAAATACATCTGGAATGAGCCTTAGCATTAAAAGATACGAAAAGTAGGCGTGATCTTAGTTCGCACAATGGGCTTTTGGAGCCGAACGACCTTCATTTACATGAGAGATTGTCATTGTTGCCAGGTTGCAATTATTTCATGCGTTCTTAAAATATATCCAAACTGGAAGCTCATTATCTGTTTCCTTTCATTTTAAATTTTCATTCATCCAATGTTATTAATAAACAATGAATATTAATCATTTAGTATTATACAGCAATTCACTTGTACCATTTTAAGTTAAAAGAATATATTCCCTTGCAAGATTAGTCAGATTTAGTTATTCAATACCATACAATTTTATAATTTATATAATATAATACATAATGTTTAACAATTATATGTTTAGTCGAATGTCTTAAAATAATACTATTTAAACACATTATCAACTAAAACAAAGGGGGTTATGTAAGTAGATAGCGTTGGTAAAATCTTGAAATTTCTCATTTAATAGTATTTCGTTTTCGCAAGATTCAAGTGTGAATATTCAACTAATATTTTCACACATAATTCAGGTCAAAACAGTAATTATGAATAACCTTCAAACTTCACCGGGTACATCATATCCACTTTAGGGAATCGGCTTTTGGAAATCTAGAGAGAAGAAGAATATCTTAAAATATTGCATTTCTTAACCGTAAACTTTAAATATTAAAAAAATAGATAACCAACAAACCTGTGATAACTCAAATCTTTAGTATCCTCACTATTATCCGCTGACCGACAATTTTTTACACAGCACCTTCGGGTCGTTCTGAACACAATAAACAAAAAAATGTGCAGAATAAGTTATACGAACGTTGGTAAAGAAAAGTAGATGAATATTAAATTCAAAATTTGTCAAATATACCATATACGTACTTATTTTTATGAAGACAAATTAGGCAAATTGCTACGCTGGGTTATGCTAATAATCCGGAAATGTGATAAGCATGAAAATAATACCTGGCGTCAAAATCCCCTTAAAAGTGCACTAAATTATATTAAACAATATTCAAGGATAGGTATGATAATATTGTTCCAGGAAGATTAAAATCCCATAATTTAATGAAATTTGAGTTCAATAAAACTCAGGTTATATTTTCATAATGGTCAGAATTATGGTTTATTAGTCTAAAAACCCAGAGTATTAAAAGTAATTGGCATATTTTACATTTAAGTAAATAACATTATATCATCTCATAGTAGTTTTTTCTATTTTTACACTTTTTTGAAATGAAGTTCATATTGTAATATGATTTCGCTAGGTGTGTTAGTCCCATAAAGGTGGCGAATCTGTCACCAGAAAGATTGCAGGGGAAGTTTTTTTTCATTTTCTGTATTGTTCAGGAGCCTGCAGTAACGCCCTTGGCGATTTTGCATATTGCGTTTGTTTGAATATGCTTTTCCGCAAGGTCAGAAAAAGTCCTCGGTTTGGTTTTCCATTTTTAGATACTTTGGCTGGATTGAAGATGTTTTCCACCCTGGACTTGAAGAGCGGTTATTGGCAGGTGGAACTTGCTAAAGAAAACCGACAAAAGACTGCTTTTACCATCGGCTCAGGACTTTACCAATTCACGGTGATGCCGTTTGGGTTGTGTAATGCTCCAGCGACGTTTGAAAGACTGATGAAAACAGTGTTAAAAGAGCTTTCATGGAAAACGTGCCTGGTGTATCTTGACGACATTATCGTGGTTGGAAGATCATTTGAAGACCACTTCAAGAACCTGGAGGAGGTGTTTCGGCGACTTCGGACTAAAGTTAAGCCCGAAGAAGTGTCAGCTGTCAGAGGAGGTGCAATATCTTGGACATGTGGTTTTCCGCAGAGGGTGTAGCCGGATTTGCCAACATCGCCAAGCCACTTACTAGACTCACAGAGGGGAAGGTGCAGTACCAGTGGGACGAGGAATGCCAACGATCATTCGAGACACTGAAAAGAGCATTGCCGAGTGCCCCCGTCTTATGTTATCCTTTGCCAGGTGGGAACTTCGTTTTGGATACCGACGCAACAAATGTCTGAATTGGTGGGGTGCTTTCGCAGATCCAAGACGGATCATGCTGCACTGAAATGGCTCCTGCAGTTTAAAAACGCCGAAGGACAAGTGGCCAGGTGGATTGAGCGATTGCAAGAATTCGACTTCCAGACTGAACATCGAGCTGGAACAAGCCATAAGAATGCTGATGCCCTATCGAGGAGACCATGCCCTGATGATTGCAAACATTGTCAGCGAGCAGAAGAAAAAGGGGTTGTTCTCTGTAGAACTACCGCCATTGATGACCATTGGCAATCTGCGGAGATCCAAAAAGACCAGAAATTAAATCCAGATTTGAAAGAAGTTATCCGGTGAAAGGAAGAAGACCGCAAACCTACGTGGCAAGAGATTTCCCGATACTCACCAACCATAAAGTCGTACTGGGCTCAGTGGAACTCCCCCGTCCTGGAAAATGGACTTCTCAAGCGCGTCCTGGAATCTCCAGAGTAGGGAAATGACAGAAAACAGATTGTAGTTCCCAGAAATAGGAGACCAGAGGTTTTACGAGCACTACATGATGATACAACTGGAGGACATCTGGGAGTAACGAAAACCCTGTGGAAGTTGAGAGAACGCTTCTATTGGGTAAACTGCCAAGTAGACGTTAAGGAGTGGTGGCGGAAATGTACGGTTTGTGCAGCAAGTAATGGGCCTCAGAAGCGACCAAAAGCTCCCGTGAAGCAATATAACGTGGGCAGTCCATTCGAAAGAGTAGCCATTGATGTTCCGGTCCATTTCCTGAATCCGACTCTGGAAATAAATACATTGTGGTGGTGATGGACTATTTTAGTAAATGGGCCGAAGTGTTTGCCTTGCCGAATCAAGAAGCCTTGACCGTTGCTGATGTCCTTGTCAAGAAATGGATCAGTCGTTTTGGTGTTCCCTTGGAGTTGCATTCAGACCAAGGTAGAAATTTCGAGTTTACTCTTTTCCAAGACGTCTGCAAGCTCTTGAAGATCAATAAAACACGGACGACAGCACTACACCCGCAATCCGATGGAATGGTAGAACGGATGAATAGAACCATTAACCGCCATTTGTCAAAGGTAGTCTCTGACCACCAAAGAGACTGGGACCAGTATCTGCACTTGTTTCTAATGGCATATCATTCGTCTGTGCACGAGTCCACGTGTCAGACCCCGGCCAGTGTTATTATGGGACGAGAGTTACGTCTACCTTGCGATTCCCCAGGAGAAGAGACTGCAAGTGAAGACTATGTCAGCCAGCTACGTCAAAAGATGAACTACATCCATGAACGAGTCCGGTTAAACATCGAGAATGTCAGTGCCCAAATGAAAGAAGCCTACGACATCAAAGCCGAGGGCGGAGAATTCCAAGTTGATGATCTTGTTTGGCTGTATAACCCGCAACGTCGTCGTGGATATTCACCCAAACTACAGAGATCTTGGGAGGGGCCGTACCAAATTGTGAAGAAGATCTCATGAATGAATTTTTTCAGATTTTTTAAAGTTCTTTTTCAGAATTTTCAAATGACCTTGAAAACCGACGGTAGATTCCGAACTAGCGTCCCGAAAACCTTATAACCTGATAGGTCACCTTCGTGGACTTAGACATTTTTTTCTTTTCGTGTGCCTGTGATAATTTTTCAAATATTCGAACATACTTATTCCTGGTCGAAGTTTCAAATCGTTGAAATAACGGGCAACGAGACTGCAAACAAACCCATTGATAACTGGCCTCTACGAACAAACCTAATATAGTAGGTAACTTAATGATTTGAGGTCGTTTAATGCTTTTATAAGTTTGTCACAGATCTGTGGTTATGGTCTGTCCTTGCTATTTCTGTGACGGCTACCGGAAAGTCGCAAGCTTCCGGAAGTGGTCCTAAATGAAAAGTAGTATGGCCGATGGCGTCATCTGTCCCAAGGCACAAGACACGTGCACAATGCACAGTCACTAGTAAATCGTTGTGAATTTGTGAAACTTGTTGAATCTCCATCTGCAAATTGTAGACGTTTAGAACTTAATATCTTTTGGTATCTTCTGTATAGTATGCAAGATCAATTAAAGATTTTTGCAAAAGAGCTTTTTATGATAAATGCTATAAAGTTTTGACATTTTGAAACAAAAGCGGGATTAATAACACCAGGTTATTGTGACCTAAGAGTCATTGTGAGTTATCCAAAGCTTTTGGTAAGTAGTTAACTGAATTATTTTAAATTTAAACTATGTACCCACACAAAATGAAATATTTGCAGAAATTTTTCACTGTAATAATATTACGCGAATATTTCATGATTATTTCAAGAGATTTTACTCGTTAGTATATTAATATTTTGGAGAGGTGTGTAGAAGATATTTTAGACTTGAAATATTTTAGTCATTCCTTTGTACGCAAGACAAGGAATGACACCTCGAAGAGAGTATTCAATATCTCTGACAGGTGAAGTAATCTGAAAAATTTTATCGTGACATTCTGTCCTAGGAGTTAAGGGAGAACAGTAATTACACGGAACGGCTCCAGGTTCGGAACCTCTGTGTACTGATTCTCTTGAAAATCCTAGATGTCGGTCTTACATCTCGCGTCTTCAAATTTAACGAAATGCATCAAATGCATAAAGAAGTGTTCGAGAGGACATTCAATTGTGGGAAGCGCAACTGATGAAGGTTCCCGACCAGAAACAATATATATTATATTTATATATATATATATATATATATATATATATATATATATATAATATATATATATTGTCTTGCGTACAAAGGAATGACACCTCGAAGAGAGTATTCAATATCTCTGACAGGTGAAGTAACCTGAAAAATTTTATCGTGACATTCTGTCCTAGGAGTTAAGGGAGAACAGTAATTACCCGGAACGGCTCCAGATTCGGAACCTCTGTGTACTGATTCTCTTGAAAATCCTCTTCAAATTTAAGGGATGTAGGTGCCTGATAATTGAGGATGTAGTTTCTTATGGCAGCAGCATTCTGGAAACAGTTAAAGTTTTAAATGATGTTGGTATAAAATGTTCAGAAGCAATTGTTTTATTAAATCGTGAGCAATGAGGAAATGAATTGCTACAGAGTAGTGGCATTAAAATGCATGCCCTATTTACATTATCCCAGTTGATGAACTATTTAAAAGAACAAAACTGTGTTGATGAAAATAATGTTCCTGAAGTTAAAGAATATTTAAAAAAATTTCAAATTAGTGAAGGCATCAAAATCAAACCAGGTAAGCTTCAATGTAAATATTAGTAGTAAGTAGGTACACTGAATGAAATTTATTTAAATTACTGTATGCACAACTACTAAGCTAACAAACGACTAAAGTACACAAAAATGCCACATACATAGTGTTGCATTTAGCTCCATTTTTGCATATGTAATTAAGTGGACTGTAATTTATAAGAGGTGTTGATCCAAGTTATACTATTTTGGAGAAGTTAAAACCTTATAGTGCATAGAATGTTTCCAGTGCATAAATATGTAACGGCCCAATTTAAAATTAATAAGATAAATTAGGCAGACTTACCAGAAAGGTAAAAGGGTGTATGTAAATACTATATGTAGATCCAGTATGTAGTACCGTCCATAAAATGTTCACAGAAAGTCACGACCGTAACTATTATAGTTCGAACTGTTCGGCATGAGAGTCGATGCGAAAGTCGCCGTTGACCCATTCAACGACGAAGTATGTGGTTTTTTTCCAACATATAGTACAGGAAAGGAATGAAAATAAAAGGAATTTAAGGATATCAAAACCTAATTCCAGCAAATAAATAAATAATACATTCACTCTAATGCACTTGAGTATCCAATTTATATAACCCGCAAAAAACTAAATAAATATTCATTAAATAAACAATGAAGACGTAACATTCTCCCCCACATAAAAGGGTATGGAGCCTTTTATCCCTCTGGTAAAGGATAAAGCTTGACTAAAGGACGTGTGACTGTTCTCTTAGTTGTATGTAAAGTTGCAACTCTAACTTTGCCATGGGCACCTGCATGAGTTTTAATTATACGTGCTAATGGCCATTTAAGAGGAGAACATAACTCATTCTTTATACGTACCAAAGAAGCCACTGAAGGTTGATGAATTGAATTCATTTACAACTTTGCCTTCTGATAAAGGGTATGAAGATACTCCTGTTACCATTGCTTCCAGAAGTCGTAATGTAAACGTTGCAAAAATTGCCAACGAGAAAGTGTATTAATTTTTAAATCCGCATAGTCTGGATCAGACAACGCAATTAAAGGTTCCAAAGTCAAGAAATGACCAGAAGTTAAAGCATTCAAATCGTTGGGATCCGTACAAACTGCACAAAGCGGTCTACTGTTAAGAACAGCTTGAAAGACGCAAATATACGCTTTAATAGATTTGGAACCGCGCAGTCTATTTATAGTGATAGGTATAGGACCTCCAAAATCGATTCCAATGGTTGAAAATGGTTTTAATTGTGATATATGAAACTTTGGTAAAGAACCCATATAGGGCTGATAAGGTTTTGGATTAGTTTTCCAGCAAGCAAGACAATTGTTAAGAACTTTCCTAACATATTTCTTGGCACCAATCAACCAAAAGTTTTGAGCAAGTATATTACAAGTGGTTTGTATACCAACATGTAAGTATTTAATGTGAATTTCTCTTACCAACAACTTTGTAAAATTGCAATTATTCGGAATTAATAGAGGAAAACCCTAGTGAAGTTGATTGAGATAATCTTCTACCAACGCGAATTATACCCTTTTTATCCAGAAAAGGATTGAGTTTTCTCAACCATTTAATAGTAACATTCTTTTGTGTTATTTGTTTGAGTTCGTTTTGAAAATGCAGCAATTGAACTCGTTTAACTATAACAATGAAAGCATTACTCAGTTCCTCTGCACTTATGAAACCTAACAATTTGTTTGATTTGTTTCTAATGTTATATGCAAACCGCAGAACAAAAACGACGATTCTTTTAATTTTCTTGAATGTAACTCAATCTATTGCTTACAAAGGTTTTCCATCTATAGGCAGGAGATTTTATCCATGAAAGTACTATAGAGGAATCCGACCAAGCAAATACAGAATTAATTTTATCTTGATAGATATATAATACATAAGCAATTAATTTAGAAAGCAATACAGCAGCAGATAATTCAAGTTTTGCAATGGATAGTTTTTTAATAGGTGCAACTTTACTTTTCGAACATAGAAAATATGTTTTTGCATTATATTGATTACTATATCAAATTCTCAAATAAACAATTGCACAGTAAGCTCGTTCTGAGACATCACAAAATCCGTGTAAGTCACAGGAAACCATGTCATTGAAATTAATGTAACGCGATATTTGCACACTTGTAATCACGTTAATTTCAGACAAGAACTTTGTCCAAACCTTTATGATACTATCCGGAGGTTTAAACCCAGTATCTACATTTGTTGAATTAATAATTTTGCAATAATTATAGAATAAATGTAAATATTTATTTTGGGGGGCAAATTATAGAATTAAATGAAAAATGTAAAATTAAAATTATTTCTAACCTATCATGTTATATATCAAATGAAAGGGCTCATTATGACGAAAACAAATATATTTTTTTCATATTTTTAAAATAAATTAATTAAAAGATATTAACAAAAATATAAAAAAATTTACCCTCCCCCCTATCTCCGAAACCATAAGCTGGAAAATTTTGGAAAAAAATGGAGGTATAGCCCCTCACCTGAACTTTACTGGAAAATAAGAAAAAACCCCTAATATTCATTTTGGGGGGCAAATTATAAAATTAAATGGAAAATATAAATTTTAAATTGTTTCTAACCCATCATGTTATATATCAAATGAAAGGGCTCATTATGATGAAAACAAATATATTTTTTCATATTTTTAAATTAAATTAATTAAAAGATACTAACAAAAATATAAAAAAAAATTACCCATTCCCCCCCGCCCCCTTATCTCGGAAAATATAAACTGAAAAAATTTGAAAAAAATTTAAGTATAGCCCCTCACCTGAACTTTACTGGAAAAATAAGGAGAAACCCCTAAATTCATTTTGGGGGGCAAATTTTAGAATTAAATGGAAAATAAAAAAATATAATTGTTTCTAACGGGTCATGTAATATATTAAATCACAGGGCTCATTATGACGAATACAAATATATATTTTTATTTTTTTAAATGAATATTTTAAAATATATTAAAAAATTACCCATTCCCCCCGTTATCCCCCAATTATTGGAAAAATATGACAAAACTCCTAATTCTATTATTTGGCCCCCAAATAATAGAATTAAACTGAATATAAATTATTAAAAAACCCCCATAGTAATTTTAGGGACAAATTATACAATTAAATGGAAAATAAAGATTCAATTTTCAAAAGCATCATGCAATATATCAGTTAAAAGGCTCATTATGTGAATTACAAATATATCATATTGTTAAATCATTTGTTTAAAAGATATTAACAAAAATATTAAACATCGACCTTAATTCCCACTTTAGAAACTACACTATTTAAATTTTGAAAAATATATTTTATTTATATTTTTAATAATATGAATAACAGATTTAATGATTTGTAATTTAAAATTAGACCTATTTTGTCCTTTTTCTTCCAATCTACTGAGCCTCAAAACCCAGACAGTAGATTATAAAAGACTTCTCTGAAATTTTATTAGTAAAATAAAACTCTAATGTTAATTTTTGGGGGCCAAATTAGAAAATTAAATACAATATGTATTCTGATAAAAATCAAGCGAATCCTGAAGCAGATAAAATAAAAAGTCTATGTGTGGAAAATCAAAGTGTATATTTTTTATAAATTTAAAACGCTTCCTTTAAAAGATATAAGGGTAAATATAAGAAAATGCACTCATTCCCTGCTTGTCTGAAACTGGAATATTAGAATCTTGAAGGTAGTACGGAACCCTAAGTATGCGAGTCCAACTCGCACTTGACTAAATTATTTTATCTCTTAACCACCTCTTACCACATGTTTTACTTCCTTTGTTGATAGTACAGACAATATTAAATTTTTCGTTGGAGTCATTTGTGATAGTTCCTTACACTTTAGTACCACAATTACAATGAGCTGTAAATAAAGTTAAGTATATTATATCATTTATATCATACATTGCTCTTAAATAATATTAGTTATTGTCAGTAATCTATATTCTTGCCTCAAGAATTTATCAATTCAACTCTAATAATAATATTTTAATTCGAATAAAGCTATTGAGTTTCATCGCAAGTATTATGTAAATTCATGTTGGTAACCTGAGGTATAACAAAACATTATACTTTATGTGAAGTTAATCTCTGCTAGCTAATGTTTAGATTTTAAAATTGTTGATTCAATAAAATACAAACCTTTGAATGTGTCATAAGTTTCATCCATTGTAATGTAATGTCTTTCAAAATTTAAGCCACTTGTAATTTTTGTGGAATCTACAAGTTTGTCATTGATAATATCTTCCCAAACTCCAGGTATAAATGATTTATATTGAGTGGCTTTCTTATTTTTCCGATCGGTCGTCTTCCAGTTCGTGTTGTTGTCATGCCTTTAAATTCCTCTTTGGTTATTAAAATTATAAATGACCTTTTGATATTCTCATCTAAACTAGAATCACTTGAATGGGATACGTTTCTTCTGTAATGGTAACAGAGCTATTCAACGATACATCAGGGAATATACCTTGACGTTCCAATATTTTTTCTCTGATTTGGAAGCGATCATCAGTGACGAAAGAATATAAGGATGCTGGTAAAATTAAATTATTTAATTTGGACGATATTGGTTTCCAAACTGTATTCGTGTTTTCAACGATATTTTCATTTTTGGAAATAATAATTTCGTCTGACTTTTCAAGAAGCATCAACAATTGTTTGAGCTTCAACAACTGGAGGTCTACCACGTTTTGGCATTGTGGAATTACTATATCTGAAAGACAGGGAACAACGTAATGAAAAATTTTAAAAATCTGCGCGATGTGAATAATTGACGTATGTCTTTAATTATATTATTATCTCAATCATAAAGTCAATGGTATAAATGAGAATAAACTATTTCAAATGATCAATAATAAATATTTGAACTTACTCTTTCAACTGTAGAAAAAAGTGTAGAACTCAGTTCACTATTAATATAGTTTTTATAATCGTTATAACTAACCAATGTAAATAATTACGGCTTCCCAAACTGCACTAATAGTCACAAATGTAATTAAGATCAGAGTTTAATTAATCACACTTCACCCAAAATACAATTTAAAATAGGAGAGTCGAAGGTTCGATTCCCAGTGGAGACAAATCCCGTTTGAATCACTGATAATGCGAAGTATTAGAATGTAATGGCAAATTTTTATGTCCACTTCGGCTTCCTTGGAACAAGAGAATGATGCCAATTGCGCCAAATCTGAGAACTCTGAAGGAAGTAAACAAGATTCTTCCCGGAAATATATTTTTGTTCTATAACTGAAGAATCATTTCTCTCACTTCACATAAAAAAAAATATTTTAATCAAAATACTACAGTATTTATTCATTATTTGTATAAACTGTAAAGAACTTGATGATGCGGATTAACTGGGATTGTGAGTCAAAGATCTTCCCATTTTTTTGCAATTTAAAATTCTCTTAGTAGTTAATTATAAAAACATTAAATGTAAATGGAGAGTATTCATTTTAAGGATGTATTACAAGTATTTTCATATGATGCAAAATCTATAAAACTCATCAATATATAAAAAGATAGAAAAAAATCTCACCTGGGGTTTCATTCAATACTCAATTTTTGAATTTTTGCCTACTGAATAGGCTCGGCCGATACTTGATGAAAAATCATTACGGTACTTAACTAATGCTGAATTGAAACGTTTTTGTAAAAACTTATAATTGCAAAAATTGGGGTTGAAATTAATATCAGCTCATTACCCATTTATTAATTTTTCAGATTGCGTCTAATACACATAGAGGTATGGAAAGCCGAAAATTTAGTATGATTTCTTTCAATGTACTTTGCGGTAAGATAAACACAGCAAAATTATTTTGTTTATTCCAGAAAAAGACAAGCTAGCAAGGCCGGTTATAAGGATATCTACCGTTCAGAAAATCATTGCATTTCCAGTTATATAGTTTGTTTGTCTAAGTATCAAAATTCATTCCAACCATGAGCAACAAAATTATCTCTTTCATTTATTCTGGAACAGTCGAGTTCTAACGTAGCATGACCATAATAAATTTTAATATATAAAAAAATATTTTTTAATGGAGTCTTGCAGCCACAAATTAGCACCAAATTTTGGTCTATTTATTTTTTTGATTATCTCATATTTAGGTATTTTTTGCTTCCTTTACGTAAAGCTGGAAATGTCGTCAATTTCTCGAGATCGGTTCGAGCAACAAAATCGATTTGTTAGCAACTAATTAGCAACAAATACTGATATATATTTTTTAAGTTTTACCGATTTGGCAGTGCCAGTTTTATGGAGCTTGGAAATACACAGTAATTTCGTGCATTATGGTAGCAGTTTCTGAAAAAGTACTTAAACTTTAATTATTAATACTCATAACCTAAAAATGAAAATATAGGGAATTGACAGGATTTTATTGGCGTATCCAGCTAAAAATAATTCTATCTATTTATCTGTAAATAACAAACAAATGCACCACAAATTTATTTATATAAACTAAACGGTAAATTGAAATAAAGTGAGGTTTTAAAAGAGGACTTCCATTAAGGGAAACTCAAAATTATTAGTATACTTTATTTGAGCATGAATTTATACGTATGTTTATTCAATTATTCTTTTATTTTAATATTATTTTTGTGACTAATCTGTATCTCACTTACTATCCTTGGAGCTGCGGCTGGACTCCTCAGCGATATTCTTTACTATAAATTATTAAGTAAAAATAAAACATTTAAAAAAAAATATAACCGACTTCCACCTATAACTAAAAAGCCAAAAATAATTATAACAAAATACAACTCTAGCAAATAAATAACACATTCAATGTTGTCAGGTACCTACTCACGAAGTAAAAAATGTAAACATTAAAATGTACTAGTACGCGTTGACTTAATAAGCCCAAAATATATTTATGCCTTATGGACCACGCCATGTAACCTTTTTTCAACTTTTTTTGACAACTCTGTATAACTATAGATAATTCCACTCCGCCCTATGTACCAACCATCCTGTACATACGATTGCCCATGGACAGCGCATAAAGTTGTTAGCTGCCTTCTGTAAACTATAGGACCAAGTATAATCCATCCCATATTTACGCATTCAAATTCGTCCCTGTGTAACATTAATTCCTTTCCACACTTTATGCAACTTCTTATGGGCTATAAAATAAATAATTTTTTAATCACACTGTATAAATATAATTTAACTCCAGCATATATTTCAACCATCCTGTATATGATTTGTTTACGTCCACATTATATAACAATTTTTTTAATCAACCTATATAATTTTAATTCCACATTTTCTTCAACATTTTTATACCACCAAACGTCCACTCCACCCTATATTCCAACCTTTTTGTATATACGGCTGCCTATGGCCCACTATCATTCTACTCCGTCCTATATTTCAATCGTCATATAAATGCAACTCCTTCTATCACTTTACTTTGTGATTTTGTTTGCTGTAAATAAACACCCTGTGTATAAACGCACCAAATAGCAGACATCGAACCAATCTTGTCAATCAAAGCGAGAGGGGCACCCAGGCCACGATGGGACTAGGTAGCTAGATACTCCGGCGTGCTGAAATCGTTATGGGCTCAGTGGGACTCTCTAAGAGTAGACAATGGAATGCTCAAGCAAGTTTGGGAGAGCGCTGATGGACGAGAAACCAAGTCCCAACTGGTAGTTCCGAAGGAAAAGGTACCAGCCATCCTGACCGAAGTACATGATGGAATTACCGGAGGCCACCTGGGCATGAATAAAACCCTAGACAACGTTCGCCAGAGGTACTACTGGATGAATTACTTCGAAGACGTCAGAGCTTGGTGCCGCAAATGTGCCATCTGTGCAGCCAGTAAGGGTCCGAAGACCCGGACCAAGGGCAGAATGCAGGAGTACAATGTGGGCGTCCCATTTGAGAGAATTGCCATCGATGTCGCCGGTCCGTTTCCGACATAACATGCTGGCAATACACGAATTAGCCCGAACGCAGATGTTGGCCACCAGTAACCGGATGAAGACTCGATACGACCTCAAGGCTAATTCAGTCGGGTTCCAGAAGAGAGACAAAGTCTGGCTGTACAACTCCCATCGGAGCAAGGGTAAATCTCAAAATCTTACACCCGCCTGGGATGCTCCATACGAGGTGGTCAAGAGGTTTAATGACGTCGTCTACCGGATCCGTCGAAACCCCAAGGCTAAGTTGAAGGTGGTCCATTTAGATCGTCTTGCTCCCTACCAGCGAAAGGATGTTTCTGATCGGGATGATCAGCATTAAAGGGGGGGCAGTGTTACGAAATTTTTACCAAGGCCGACCCTGTTTCATTTCAATACGACAACGACCGCTGGGATATAAAAAAAGCTAGAATGTTCGGACGCGAGAAAAACTTGTCTCGATCATAACTCGACAACTGTAAAATTGACACTGGATTATACTAGAAAATTCGACGCTGATTTTAAAAGGAGGACCCATCCTGGCAGCAGTTAGTTGGTGGAGCGAAGAGCTTATATGTAAAATTATTGTTGTGATATTTGAATCAGCTGTTGTATATTCGATGTAAATAAAAGTTTTAGAAAGGTGAAAGTGAATATTAGTTTTATAATTTTAAAATTTAACTCATGGACTATATTGCAATACTTTATTATTATATAAAAATATAACGGTGATGCACATTGATAATAGTTAATAATAGAATAAAAAAGATATTATTCTTCAATTAGTTAACAGTGAAATTTTTATCATGTTCAATTCACATTCATGTTAAGAAATTTTGTATTCATAAATATCTACTAATTAATGACAAGCCAAATTTCTTTCGATATATATGTTTTGCATATATATGCATATTATGATTGCTCCATCATTAACGATTACTTATTTTTTTTTGGAATTCTGGGTAAATGTTCCATTATCTAAGAAACCAATTAACGATGTTGAGCGTATAGTAGCTCATTTTATAGGTTTTTCATTTCTCTTCAGTATTGCCCGTCGTAGCAAACACGGTTTCATATGGGTGGATTTTGTGTAAAAGGTAAAAAAATAAATTTTACCCATTTTTAGTGTTTTTTTTGTTAAAAAGACAAAAAAGCATCGTTAAAAAATGCTGAATTTTTGTCAATTAGTAATGTTTCAACATTAGAACACGTTGATGTTGGTTTTGTTGTACTATTCATTTTGTCAGGTATTTTCGTAAATGAGGCAAAAAGCGAAAAAACAACATTGGATTTAGACTCAACGACCCTTAAAACCATACAAGACTTTTTCCAATTTTTTAGCTTCACCTCATTGATTTGACCTTCAAATGGCCTTGACCTTGAGCTGATATGGGTCAACCGACACCGAATCGTATTTAGAATTCTGAAAAACTCATGTATGAATTTCTTCAGATTTTTTAAAGCTCTTTTTCAGAATTTGCAAATGACCTTGAAAACCGACGGCAGATTCCGAATTAGTGTCCCTGAAAACATATAACCTGACAGTTTACCTTCGTGGACTTGGACATTTTTTTCTCTTCGTGTGCCTGTGATAATTTTTCAAATCTTCGAGCATACTTATTCATTTTCGAAGTTTCAAATCGTTGGAATAACGGGCAACGAAACTGCAAACAAACCCATTGACAACTGGCCACTACGAACAAACCTAATATAGTAGGTAACTTAATGATTTGAGGTCGTTTAATGCTTTTATAAGTCTGTCTATGGTTGTGGTCTGTCCTTGCTATCTCTGTGACGGCTACCGGAAAGTCGCAAGCACGTCGCAAGCTTCCGGAAGTGGTCCTAAATGAAAAGTAGTATGGCCGATGGCGTCATCTGTAGTATAGCGTCATCTGGCCCAAGGCACAAGACACGTGCACACAGCGCAGTCACTAGTAAATCGTTGTGAATTTGTGAAACTTGTTGAATCTTCATCTGCAAATTGTAGACGTTTAGAACTTAATAACTTCTGGTATCTTCTGTATAGTATGGAAGATCAATTAAAGATTTTTGCAAAAGACCTTTTTTTGATAAATGCTATAAAGTTCGGACATTTTGAAACAAAAGCGGGATTAATAACACCAGTTTATTGTGACCTAAGAGTCATTGTGAGTTACCCAAAGCTTTTGGTAAGTAGTTAACTGAATTATTTTAAATTTAAACTATATACTCGTTCCCACACATATTTGAAGAAATATTTCACTGTAATAATATCACGCGAATATTTCATGATTATTTCAAGAGAATTTTACTTGTTGGCTTAGGAATATTTTGGGGAGGTGTGTAGAAGATATTTTAGACTTGAGATATTTTAAAATTATTTTAAAATAGTTCATACTAATATTTCTCAAATATTTGAATGGCCACGACGAAAAAATTTTTTTTAAACATATCATGAAATATTATAGAAATATTTCAAAAGGTTTTTGGTCCCGAAAATAAGATTTCACAAATATTGAATAATTCCTCAAAACAAACATGAAATAGGTATTGAAAAAATATTTTTAAATATTTCACTAAAATATATGTAAAATATTTTATATCTGCAACAAAAGATTTTTTGCTATATATCATGAAATTTTACACAAATATTTCATAAAATATTACAAGAATATGTCATGCATTATTTCAAGCGGACATTGAAATATTTCAAGAACTATTTTGAAATGTTTCAAATCAAACCAGAAAAATTGAAAAAATATTTTAGAAATATATTATGCTGTGTCGGTCCAAATCTATATGTTTTTTAGAATACATTAACTGATCTGTTGATTGCAAGATATACTGAAATAAAGAACACTGATATAATATGTGGAGTGCCCTATACAGCCTTACCGATAGCAACAGCTCTTTCAATAAGAACTTCCATTCCTATGGTTATGAGAAGAAAAGAAACCAAAAATTACGGAACAAAAAAGCTAGTTGAAGGTGTATTTAAACAGGGATGTAGGTGCCTGATAATTGAGGATGTAGTTTCTTCTGGCAGCAGCATTCTGGAAACAGTTAAAGATTTAAATGATGTTGGTATAAAATGTTCAGAAGCAGTGGTGTTATTAAATCGTGAGCAAGGAGGAAATGAATTGCTACAGAGTAGTGGCATTAAAATGCATGCCCTATTTACATTATCCCAGTTGATGGACTATTTAAAAGAACAAAACTGTGTTGATGAAAATAATGTTCGTGAAGTTAAAGAATATTTAAAAAATATTCAAATTAGTGAAGGCATCAAAAAATCAAACCAGGTTAGATGTAAAAATTAGTAGTAAGTAGGTACACTGAATGAAATTTATTTAAATTACTGTATGCACAACTACTAAGCTAACAAACGACTAAAGTACACATTTGTAAGATTTTTTAAACCCACCTTTCTAACTATAATAGGCCAGGCACCTTTTTTATGGAAAAATGGACTTCCGTCCAATTATTTGAAATGTTGGTATGTTGTAGAACTTGATGTTCTGACAAAAATAGTCCGAGCTCAGACAGATTCTATCACTAGTTTTCGAGATATAGGGTGTTAAACATCGAAAATGCCTCATTGGTTTATATCAAATTTCTCATCATAGACGTGTTTATGTATTAATAATAATAATGTATAAACAAAAATATTGATAACTTACATTTGACGAGGAAATAATATTCTATTTAGCTAAAATATTGATATAGCAAATTATAAGGGTCGTAGATAAGGTGGTAAATATCATCATTTAGTATTTAACTATTGACAATAACTATGGATCATATCTTAATGAATAGCTGTTAAAAATGACAAATTAAATACATAATATGCTGTTTAAATTAATACAATAACATATGTGAAAATGGTTCTGGTACTATAACTATCTGCGATGGACAATAGTTTTTGTACCAATAATACCTATTACATTTTGCAATAAAATTCATTATATTAATTTTTAAGACAAATGTAAATATTTTATACAGGTAAATGTTATAATTTGAATAATTTCAGAACCAATTGTTCAAATTTTTGGGCAACTCTTCTACAACAATAGATCAGATATCCACATACATAAATAAACAAACAAAACATAAAGTGCAAGTTAACGCTCTAGTTCTTAATAATAGTTTAACTGATCACTATCCCCTAATTTATAATATTAGATTTCAAAAAGAAAAGCGTCAAGAAATTCAAAAACCGAAACTCATCAAAAAGCTGAATGAAAGACTTTTATTGGATAAAATAAAAAATGCAAATTGGAATCAGGTATACGCTGCACAAGAACCTCAATCCGCCGTAAATATATTTTACGAGCAGTTTACTGCTATTATTAGCCAATCAACAACAGAAATAAAAATAACTGCAAGGGAACAAAAATTAAAACCATGGATGACATGTGGAATACTAACGGCCATTAGAAAGCGAGATATGCTTAAACAGAAACTCTTAAAAAATAAACACAATAAAACATTAGAAGAAGAATATAAGAAGTATAGAAACTTCCTAGGTACATTAATAAAAACTTTAAAAAATGACTCTTATGAAAATAAATTACAGCAATGTAACTCAAACTATAAGAAAACTTGGGAAATCATAAATGATGTCACAAATGTTCCATCAAACAAAAGTACTATAAACAAAATCAGTATCGATAACAAAATAATTAGCAACCCAAAACAAATAGCAAATCATTTCAATGACTTCTTTGTAGAAATTGGGGAGAAAATAGCAAACAAAATTAGTAAAAACAATATAGAAATAAAAACAATGAAGACTAAGCAATATACCAACGCAATGTTTTTGACTCCAACCGACTATTTAGAAATTGAAGACATAATATCGACGCTAAAAAACTTTGCATCTCCAGGGCCTGACAAATTGAGTATAAAAATAATTAAATTAACAAAACTGAATATCTCTAAACCGCTTACTCACATAATTAACCTAATTTTTCAGACATCAAGAATTCCATATCAATTTAAAGAAGGTCTTGTAGTGCCTATATATAAATCAGATAGAAAAGATCTAATGACAAATTACCGACCCATTTCCCTAATTAACAACTTTGGAAAAATCTTTGAAAAATGCCTGAACAAAAGAACATGGTCTTTCCTAGACAAAAATAAAATAATATCCACAAATCAATATGGATTTCAAAAAGGTGTAGGGATAGAGCAACCTTTACAAAAACTAACAACAAGTATACTGAAGAATTTTAATGAAAATAAAAAAACAATTGCAGTATTTCTTGATCTCCAAAAAGCCTTCGATAGGGTATCACATAAAATTTTATTAAGGAAACTAAATGAGATTGGCATACGGGGACCCATACTTCAACTTTTTAATAATTACTTGTCAGAAAGATCGCAACAAGTACGAATAGGAGATGACATTAGTAATAAAAGATTTGTGAAAACCGGAATCCCACAAGGCACAGTCTTAGGTCCTACATTATTTTTAATTTTTGTTAATAATTTGCTATCTTATGAAAGATGTAGTATAGTCTCTTGTGCCGATGATACTGTACTAATATGTAATGGGACAACATGGGAAGAAGCCTGGAATAAAGGGCAAAATGCAATCTCAGATGTCAAAAATTGGTTAGATGTAAACAGCATGAATTTAAACGTATCTAAAACTAAATATGTAGGATTTACACCAACAAAGGTAGGAAGAGCGGCTCTATCACCTCTAACAATTAATGGAGCCCTGGAAAGCGTTAAACAAGTATCATCAATAAAATACTTAGGTATGTTCATTGATGAAAACTTAAAGTGGAAAACACATATCGAACACCTTGTCAAAAGAGTTAAAAAGCCTACCTATAAATTCTACACTCTCCGTAATTTACTAAATAAAAAGCATTTACTTATAGTGTATAATAGTCTAGTCGATTCCATAATAAGGTATGGTATATGCGTTTGGGGTGCGGCATATAACACGCACTTAAAAAAAAATAGAAGTATGTCAAAATTACATACTTAGAATAATCTTTAGGTTAAATAATCGTCAAAGTGTCAAGCATATTTATATTACGCAGACAATATTGAACGTGCGAGGTCTTTACATTAATGAATTGCTAAAGACGATACATTCAGGAAATAACCTCATTAAAACAAACCATCCACATAACACCAGACAAAAGACAAAAGGATAAACAGTTGCTCAAATCTGAGCGAATGAATAAAACTGTATGTCAAAAATGCATACTATATAACGGTATACAATGTGATTCCATTAATTTTCAAAAAACTAACCAAGAAACAGTTCAATAAAAAAATTAAATTATACATAGCCCAGAACTATGATAGCTTATTAGCCCTTCTGGTATAATCAAAACACTAAAAATAAATTACTTTATTTAAAGAACAATACCCTTATTTACATATCTCTATTTCTAATTCATGTTTAGTTATATTTATGTGGTTATATTTTGTTGTTTTGTATTATTGTAATTATTTTATTCTCAGTGACTAGTAAAATGGAATATTATAAATATATATTAATTAAGGGTATGTATGGGTTAGTATGAGTATATCTGTCTGTGTGTATATATGAGTATATGTTTCTGTATATAGGTACGAGTATATATGAATGTCTTGGTTAGTAAAGTAGCAGATTTTAATTGTAATGAATTTAGCACTAACTTAAACATACTTGAATGTTCTCTTGGACACAACACAAGCTTATGCTTAGGTATTCATTTTTTTCTCTCTCTTATTTACCATTCTAACATTAATGTTTGATATTTTTACTTATTACTGTTACCTTGGTAATAATGTTAGTGACAATCTTATTGTAACTATAATTGTATTTTTTTTGGTAATAAATTGAATTGAATTGAAT
This sequence comes from Octodonta nipae, assembly GCA_034190945.1. NCBI lineage: Eukaryota > Metazoa > Arthropoda > Insecta > Coleoptera > Chrysomelidae > Octodonta > Octodonta nipae. The sequence goes on along the minus strand of CM067223.1, from coordinate 66,924,434 downwards.
TCTGCGCTCTAACCTTCATTCTGTAAAGTGACAAGTCTTTCAATCATTCTATAAATCAATTTATCTAGTCTTATACAAGAATATTTGTTGGTATGAATACTTGGACATTAATGGTTCAAGATATTTTTTTTTCACATCAGCCATTTGATATTCTGACTCTAAATAACGATTATTCTCTCACCAATATGTATGTGTTTTTAGGAATATCTCCTAAGTTTAAGTCATTATTTTAATAGCTCTAATATAAACATTCATATTTTCTCCTGTTATAAATGTTACCCCAAACTTCTTTCAAACAAGATAACAAATTAGGTACTTCATGATGATAACTGTCAAGGATCTGACTTTCGTCCGATAAGAATTTGAAATCTCAGTTTTCCCTATATTTTGCATTTCTGAATTCAAAATATATATAATAAAAACAATAAAAACTGATAACAAATGTGTAACGAGCAGTATGTTGAAAAAATCATTAAAATAGCATAGTAGCAGCATGAATCTTACAAAGTTTAATTAGATTCCTTCCATTTTAGCTTCAATAGGAAAAGTACCAGCAACAACAAGCAAAGCTGCCATAATTAGCAGTTTTGGTATCACATAACGCACCAATTGAAAATGCACCACCTTGCTTGCATTGCGCATGTCTTAAATCTTTAAGACAATTCTAGCTTAAGTAAAATGTAAAAAAACTGTAGAATAATTGTAGGATACTTTAAACATGGGATTTTTGTGACAGATTTAAATTAGCCTCACAACCCAAATGGATCATGATCTTCTCCAATTAAAACTATAATGCTTACATATACCTAGTTTTACGACTTATTGGTTACAACCGAAAGAAGTTTGACATTGTTTATTATTTTCCGGCAAATATCTTTCAACCCGTTTTTAATGTAAACAGAAAGGTCCATTTATATTAGTGGTCATTGGGTAATTTTCGGCATTAGGGAAGAATCGGTGGTGCAGCCATGCGCATTAATGAGGCGGTTTGGTTGCCGACTAGTACATGGATCGAGTTGCGCAATAAGCGGTTCAGGTACTGATACATTAACCAATTGCCCATCGGTTGGCATTCGGCTGAAGGAACGAACCTATTATCAACTGAGCAATATCCAATTTTATCCTTATTAGTTGAGAACTTTAAAACTAAACTTTTGGAAATAGTTAATTGTAGACTTGGAGGATTTGAATCCAATACATTCATGGGTAAAGCAGCATTTTTGGATTCTCGGTTTAAAAAAGTTGCATTTGGCTAGATAGTATTGTTTTCACAGAATTTAGCACAATCAGGTAGATTAATTTTTACCTCTTTGACACAACAGATATTTGGTCATATTTTGATACAAAAAAAAAGAGAGTTGTTACAGTGCATTCTGCGCCTACCAGTTTCCTGAAAGGAACAAAAATTCATTTGAATAATGGGCGAACTCTAAAAATATACTGGCTGAAATGCATGAAATTGCTATTAAATACGTATGTATTTTGGCAGCATCTGTGCCATCAGAATATTTACAAAAGCTGGATTAATTACAAGTACATGTCTAGCACTCGACTTTGCCGAAACGTCGTGCTAAGCCTTATTTGTCTTTTTAATGATGTTTAATGATTTTAATAATATTTGTGATTAAAGATTTATTTAATATATGTACTTTTATTTAAGTTTTTTGGCTAGCATTTATTTCTTTTTTTAAATTTCTTATTAAATTATTATATATAAATTCATGCAATCAACTCTCTACCTCAAGTTGAGTTTCAGCAATCAGAAATACATAGAACATTTTTTTATTCGCTTCACTTTGTTGTCTGAATTTTGCTCTTTTAAAACTTTATTAAGTATTTTTATTCACTGTGATTTATTCATATCAAAATTCTATATCCATGTTAATTAGGTACCTTTGTTATCTCTTAATATTGTTTTGTTTTTAGAAAATTAAGAATTATTAATTTAATCAGTACTTAGAATTTTTCAAATAATCTTTTTTATGTTTTAATTTAGTTATGTAATTTTTAGAAAAATAAATTTGACATTAAAATTTACAATCTATTTATTTATAATTACCATTTTCCAGAGTGCGACATTCCGGGAAAGCACAAATATTTAACCGTTAATTCATATAAATCGGGAGTAATTCCTTTACAATTTTCTCAGTATGGGTAGTAATATATGTCTGTTTCTGTGAAGACCATTCCCAAGACTTGGTGTATCATTAACATTATCATACTAGGAGTCGAATATATTTTGGTTTTTACTTTCTTCTTGTCGAAGCGAGACCAGTTATCGGAATCGACTGGTCTAACTGGACGCCGTCACGGATTATGCTTGAGCAGAATGCACTCCAAAAATTTTGTCAGCAACTTTTACCATGAATTTTAATTCCGATATCAAGTTTTTAAATTTTATCTATTTCAAAGTTTCCCAAAAGTCGAACAACCACATCGGTTCATACATTTTTTTAGAGATTCCCGTATTTTGGTTTCAGTTTTCAGATTATTCAAAGAAATGCTGGGGTATTTTTCTCCAGACAAAATGATCATCAATTTTTCTGCAGCCTTTAAAACACACAGTCTTTGGGTATTTACCAATATCTAAATATCGTGGGGTTCTTGGCAAGTTTGCCAAAGTTCCCTAAAAATCAATCAAACAAATTTCTACACTTTTTCAAAATAATATTTAATATTAATTTATTGATGTGGCTTCTGTAACAGTTAAATTCAGTTATTTCCTTAATGATAGTTGTGCCATCTGTGTTAAATTGTGATTTACTAAATTTGTCATTACGAATCCTTTTATTGTTTTTAAATTTCTTGTTCATTTATCTTAATACCGTTGAAAACGGGGTCTGATTTAGACCTTGAAACGTTTGGACTCTTTGAAATATACAGGCTTTTAAGTTTAAGTTGAACTCAGGCTCAGTTTTACATTTATGGTGTTTTTATACTCGTCATTAATGTCAGAAACTATTACAATTTAAAATTAATGTTAAAATTCTTCTGTTTTTCCCGATATCTGATTTAAGTAGTTCCTTAGTACTCAAACTGGACCATATAGATTACTTTTATGAATAAAATGACATTTGAAGATGGTGATATAAGCCAGATCAGAACCGAAAGTTTAGATATCCATTGTGGCAGCTATATTTTCAACGTCTCTTATTTTTTTAAATTTTTTAGTGGCCTCTAAGTAAGTGTTTGGGTACTATATCCTTGGAATATTTTTTCCTACTAGGAGATTTTGAACTGTTGACATTTGTTGACAATATTATCATTTTAATTATTTTTTATCAATTTCATCAAATTCATATTGTGAGAATTCTGTTGCGTAGACAAGCAAAAGAATCAACTAATCTGTGACAGTTCTCACAGGGCGTTCGTAAACTAAATTACTTGAAATTTCTGACGGTACTGGTTTCAAATGAATGTGTGAGCTGTAGTCCGGTCATTTTAAACATTTGAAATAACAAAAAATTTCGACAGAGCTACATTTTTGTGGGAACCTTAGGTCCACTATCTGAAAGAAAACTTCAAAAGTCAGATTTGCTTGTCCAGTATTTAGTATTTTGATTCTGACAATCTTATTATGTATTATCAATATCTAATTTGAAATTTGTTGTGGATACAGAACCCTCAACAGATATGAGACACATAACTAATAAATAAATAAGTTCTATTAAAAAGAATTCTCCAAAGTTTTGCCAGTACAAGGACCAGATATCTCAACTTGTTTGACAATCTGTTCATATCTAGCCAGATTTTCCATAACTAATACTACAGTATTATCTGCAAATATTGTACCACCTTTTATTTTATTATCAGATATAATTTATGCGCATCGTATATAATAAATATAGAAGGCATAATAAAATGTCTTAGATCATAAGAAGTCAAGCACTATTGATATTGTTCAACCTTACCAGTTCATTTCTAATATTAATATAGTTTTTAAACAGATTAAGCATATGACTTCATATACGTAAGCATGGTACTTGGCTCCTGTATCAAAAGTATTGTCGAGAAAAAAGAATAAGTAACAAATTGATCAGACAACACAAAGATAGTGATGTGGACATTAGGATTGAAAACATTTAATGAAACCATGTGAGCTCCTAAATTGATCGGAGTGTCAAAGTAGATAATAGCACCTTGGAACTGATCAAATGTTATTTGATTGGAGGTTAAGGGAACTTTTTTGATACCAGATCATTTAATTGAAGATCAGAGATGGAAGTTAGTTGGAAATTTTCTGATAACCAGTGGTAAGGCAACAGTGTTGCCACAGTTAGATTTGTAAATTCCCCGCGATATGTTGAAAAATTCCTCTTTTTATAGCAAAATTCCCCTCAAAGTTCATGATGTCGGAAAAACAGAAAAAAAAATGTTTTACTACTGAAAACTTTATTCCAAAAACTAAAACAAATACATCACTTTTTGTATAGGTTCGCTTTGAGCATATTTATTGTTGGTTCAAATTTTACACAATCTTTTATTTGGTCTTTAGTTTGCATTATGGCAACTATCGTGCTTGTTTTTAGTTTATTTCTATGATCATTTTTAATATTTTTTAAAGAACTAAATACACGTTCCACGGATGCATTAGAGAAAGGTAAAACTAACAAGGCATTTAAAATGCCTTTTAAATTTGGAAACAAACTTTGACCGAGGGCATTTTTTAAGTGAAATACTTTACGCCAATACTCCTCAGCATCATCTGAAGGATGCAAGTCGTAGCTTTCATGATCAAGTAGAGCATATTCTCGCCATTCATCGTCAACTTCTTGCATGTTGTAATAATCGTAGAATACTGGAAATCTTACAAAGATAGGCTTCAAAGATTTGAAAGTGAAACTTTGAGCAACAGAAGGATTAACCAATTCAATAAAATTAAAAAGACTGTCCTTAAAGTCAAACCTCTGTATGATTTGTTTAGCCAACTCCACATAAAAGCTGCGACAAGTTATCAAAAACATATTGACATCAGTTTCAGGAACCTGTGAGTTATTTTTTAACTTTTGTAAGCTTTCGGTAGCTAATACACCTAGATACACTCTGTCTAATCTGTCATATTTGGATTCATCATCAAACTCAATTTTCATTATATCAGTACAAGACTTCACATAAGAAAATGTGATATAATTGCTACACACAGTTTTTAACAGATTTTCGACTGAAGATTTCATTTTATATAGCAGTGGTGTTTCTGACTGAAACAATAAATTGAATTGAGTCAGCAAACCTAAAGTATAAGACATGAATTCTAAATAAATAACCGTGAACTCATTATCCATTGTAGCCACCATTTCTTCGGTTGTTTTAGAGGGATCCTCGAAAACAGCTAGTCTTAAATATTCTCTCAGGGGAGTATATATGTTGTAAGACACGATCTACACAATTTTTCACAGACAGCCAGCGTGTTGTAGCTACGTTCAAAATTTTGTGTAAATCACATTGAAAAAAAGCTTGAAACTCTGCGAATTTTTTTTGTCTAAAAGAGCTGCGGCTGAAGTGCGACCCCAAGTTTCTTATAAGATCTTCGACAGATCGTGGGAGTTTTAAGCATGCTTTAGATGCTGCTAAATGTATTAAATGGCAGGAACATTTGATGCACGCTATGCTAGGTAGTGCGGCTTTCAAATGAGAAAACACTGAGTTGTGCTCTCCAATCATTACATTCGTAGTATCTGAACAGAAGCCTATGAGACTCGATAGTGGTATTTCTTTTGATTCTATCACATTTGTTAAATACTTCACTAAAGATATGGCATCTCCGGATTTTACCTCTATCATATCAAAAAAATGGGTTTCAACTTTGTTGCTTTCAACATTAAAATAAGTAACTGTGAACGCAAGCTATTTAATAGTACTACAGTCTGTAGTTTCATCCATAATTATGGAGAAGAAAGCGCCAGGAACTTTAAGTGCATCAAACACAATATTAGCCAAGTTGTTGCCTAAAGCATTTTTTATACAATGAGAGGCTTTAGTTCGTCGTACTGCCAATTTGCTTACGATCTCAGAGTCTGTGAAAATGTCTTTAGCTAAAGGGATTAAAGTGTCTATCAACGAGAACGGTAAGTTATTTGTAGCGAGCATTGCACAAAGCTTTAATTCTGCACGACGTATTTTAACGTCTACAGGCGATTTCCGCACTAAATCGTCAATTTTTTTTGATCCCGATACTTGTTTTGAAATTCGAAGATGTTTTTTTGAATGCAGGTGGCGTATTAAGTCACTTTTGTGTGCGATTACAGTCATACTACAAATTCTGCAAAATGCTAGTTCATGACCATCTCTAATTTCATTGTGTTTCGTTAACCATCCCTTGAATTCAGGCCGAGTAGTCCAAGAATCTAGAAATTTATTAAATCGTTTCTTTTTTTCGATAGGTTCTTCACGAGTGCTTGATGTCATCTGTGCAGATGTAGAAGGAATTTGCTCAGAGTCGTTTGCCACTTTTTGAACAGAACTGGAAGTACTTGGTGAATTTCCGTCATCTATGGCACTGGATATATCCTAAAAATTGATATAATTTTAAATACTGTTAGTCTTGATATGCACAAAATATTGCGTTTAGGCTTCCAGAATTACCCGTCAATAGAGAAAATAAATAGTTATACTGTTGCAACACTGATTATCAAAAAACATCGAAATGCCTACTTATCAATTTCGAAATAATTTTATAATAGTGAGTAAATATATACCTTTTCTCGAGATCTTTTGGTTAGCTTACTGATGAATTTATCCATCGTAGCTTAGCAAAACTCTTTACAAGAAAAATAAACACTCTGACCACAGAACAATATTTTGAACTCAGAATAATAATTATAGGTTATTATTCTGAGATTTTGAATATTTATTCTGACAGACTGGCTATGTACCACAGTGCCATCTCTGTGCAAACAAACGAACCAACACGTTGAGACGCAGGACGCTGCCAACAAATCCAGCCATAGACATTTTTTTAGTTTGTTTTTATCAACTTAGGGGACAGGCAAAAGAATCATAGCCCATCCAGCCTTATTAGATGTACCAAGTATAAATTATATATTTATTGCATTTGGAGTATAAAATTCCCCTTTTATTCTTATAACCCTTTTTTGCCCCTCACATAAGTGAAATTCCCCCCAAAAAGGGGAATTCCCCCCAGATCGGCAACACTGTAAGGCAATTACACACCGTTGAACATTCCTCTGCATGCCTGGAGCTTTGCAGTTGAGAGGATCACAAAAAAGATCAATAATACTAGCATCAAGATTACCTTCTTACGAAAGCGTCCAGTGATTATAATAATGGATAAGATTAGATCTCGTGCTGCGAAATATATCAAGCATACTGCGTCGGATTGACTATTAAACCTGTGTAGTTAATTTAAATAATTTAAACGTTTAGGGTAAGAAAACTATTTATTGCAGCATAAAATAATATTAATACATCATAAAGTATCAAAATGACAAAACAAAATTGAACGATATCCTTATAAATAATAAGAATGGAATAAAATATACAGAACTAATTTAGGATTAAAGTTATCTTATATAATATAATTAAAAAATTATGGACACTAGTTATCGGATTCAGCAGCGAGGTAACAGTAAACATCTTTAGTCAATTTAGTGACTTTGGGGTGGATTTTAGTTGCCTTCCTTTGGCCCCTCTTTGTACCCTTTGTAGGGCAAATTTGTAAGAACAATCTGTAACCAAAATTAAATCTTAAATAAATTTTAACAAATACAAAAAATAGTACAAATTTTTATTATTATTCGAGGAATGGAAGTTAAGACTTAAATCACAGACGAAGTTTAACTACTTCTGAAAGGTCATCTGAGGTCTAAGGTGAGATGGGTACGTGATGCTTTTTAGGAAAATCAAGTAAATAAAAAATCTAGTATAGCAAATTTGTATAGCTGAAAAGAATAAGAGGAAAAAATAGTAAACAAAAAAACTACCAGAGCAAACAAAATTCTTTATTAAATGTGACTTACTGAGGAGAGGAGGAGAGAGCTGTCCAAAAGGAGATCATAGATTGTGAAAGCTGAGGAAGACATAGTATTAATAATTGAATATTAACATGACATATAAGAGTGTAAGTATTAGTAAAGAGAATAGAAGTATTCGAAACTCTATTACAAAATACGCATTTAGAAGGAAACACAGCACACACAACTATTAAAAGGATTATTTTAGGTCTGAGGAAATAATATAGTACAGAAAAAAGTGCCGGCCAGTTTAAAACAGTACAGGCAGAGAATTATAATAGAAAAAAAGGTTTGGCCATATAATATAAAAAGACAAATTAACTAAGAGAAAATTAGCGAATATACTGATGAGAAAGATATGTGAAAAAATATTAATGCGAGAGTCAGAGTACGTCAAAGACAAGAATAGTCAGTCGATTAATTAGACAAGCTCATATTATTTATTCATTTACTCAAAATTGTATTGTCAATATTAATTTTTGAAGATCGAAGATTGAGTTTGAAACTTTTCATTTAGTTTAACGTAAAATCATGAGCTTTATAATTTAACAATATGCTATTCTTGACAAAATAATATTTTACAACGAATAAACATGTTAGTGTAATTTTAGATTTTGACAACTGTATACAAGTGATAATATTACCGAAAAATTAAGGTGTGTCACAATATAATATTGCTTTTTAACGAACTTTTCTAATTTATGTCTAAAGAAAAAAAAATTTATAAAAAAGTTTTTAGAATATATTTTTTAATACTCACCGCTAAATTGCTTCGAGTGTTCCCTCGATATCTTGGGGATAAACTATAGCAAAAAATAATAATATAAAAATGTAGTTAAAAGTCCGTCAGAAAACGATTCAGCATGTATTATAATGTCCTTGATGATGACTACATTATATACATTTGCTGCATGATGCAAATCTTGATCTGAAACAAAAAACAAAATTTTATTTGAAAATTCCGTTTAATTTATTCAAACTATTAGTATTAAATGAATATAATTATTTAACTACAGATAATTAACAACAGCTACGTAAAAGAGTAGTATGTAAACAATTTGAACATTAATCAAATAATTTTTTTTTGTAGAAAAAAAGAATTTCATGAATTTAATAAAAATACACACAATCTTCATACCTCTGATTATTAACACATGATTGACAACAGGAACGTGCTCAAGTAATTTTTTTAAATTGTATCTATTAAATAATTCATTCCTCTGTTTGAATCAATAACGTAAAATCATAAAAGTGGATTTATCAAAAAATAAAGATTGTTATTAGATAAGAAGTAAAAAAAAACTATTTTTTATATAAGAGACTTAGAAAAACATTATTATAAATATCATTAACTATATTTTACTTACCCAATATTTTCAACCTCGATGTCCCTAAAGCACACGATTACACTTTATATGCGTAATAAAAAATATATTTTAACAAACACTTAATAATAATAATTATTATTGATTAACAATAAGTTGATGTATCACAAATAGTCCTCACGAATAAATAACCTTATTAATTTTAAAACGTCGTTACAACCTCTGCGAGCAACACACGACTGTCTCAATACTCTCACTCTCAATAATAGAAATACTAAAAAAGTGTTACTGTATAATAAATTTTCCCTAAACATACAAGTGTGTATGGCTCTGGGAAAAACGTCTGGCGTCCTCGCCTGGCGAACTCGAGGTACCGCCAGAACAAAAGATCGTGCCGAAATATATATCGATGGCTGGGAAGAAGACTGTTATAATTCAAAAAACTAGTTTTCACAGAAGAAACTTTTAAAGATTTTTTAGAGACAAAAAAACCTTTGAATTAAATTAAAAACTCAGCCCGATTCCTCCGAATTAGTAACATTAATGTCAGCTTGAGGGTTAGGATATTATTTGTTGCAGTTTTTTTTGTCACAAATAATGCATTTGCATCTCTTTTGAACTAAAAATGTAATCTTGCCGAAAGATTCTAACACTAATATTATTTTTCTGTTAACTTTTTACTATTGTATTAGATCATTTCTGAAATGCTTTCTAAGCTATTGAAAACGACATTATAAGAAAATACCTAAAACTTAATCGAACGCAAAGAAAAGTAGATGTAACTATATTGTAGTAAAAGTACAACTAAATTTAGTGTATAAATAAAATAACACTAAGATCTCAGGAATAAAATGAAATAAAGACAATATCTTTTTGTTAATTATTAATATTTATTTTTGTTTTGTCAAACTTACTTCTTATTGTTCAAAGGAGAAACACAAATACTTAGACTTAACATTAATCAAGTATTTGGTTATAAAGTGAGTTATTCTACTACTGAAGGTTATTGTAAAATTCTAAATAATACTCAGGAACACACTATTCTTATTTCCTGATTAAAGAAATCAAGCCTTTATTTTTTTTCTGTTATACTTTATTTCCTGGCATAGACTTTTACAATGTCAATTTGTTTCAGGTTTATATTTTTTCTGTTACTAATGATTTAGGCTCGATTGAAAACACTTTTTTGAAATGAAATTTTATAAAACAAATCATTTGGATAATCCTTGTCTAGGCTGTCTAGTTTAACAACCTTCAATTCTGAAAATTTGATATTTTTCTTTTTATTTACAAACAAATCTGATGTTGACTGTTTTAGTTAAAAAAAAACTTTGTTAGAAATTTTCTTTTTTCTTTGCTATAATACAGTCATATTGATCAGTAAGAAAAATTAGACTTGATTTTTTATATCTCTTAATTTCTTTCTCAATAGTAGTACGGCTTTATATTTATAAATATAAAGCCATTGACAACGAACTCAGAACAGACTTTGAAACGTTTGGTTTCCCTTAAATATACGTCGTTTTATTTCGATTGTGGTGTTATTGCCCAAAAAACATAAAAGTAATCAAGAATATGCCACAAACAACGTTTAGAAGACAATGCTTTAAAATCCCAGAAATGTTTGAACAAGAATGAAAACGAATGTTTCACATAGATTACATTTTACAAAATGTTATTTTAATTCAAAGAATAAAGCTATACATCCTACCAAAACCATATAGACAGCTTTTTGAGAATTATAAAGAAAAGTGAAACATTCCCAAATATATTACAGTTTTAAAAGAAATTTGCTGATAAATTCAATTCAAGAGTGTTACAAAACAATATCTTGGCATAAATTTGAAGGACAATGTGTAGTTAATTTGAAACCGAAATAGGTATATGCTGAAATGCGTCTCTCTTTAGCAAAATTATAGTCAAAGTAATACAATTAATTCACATGCACTAATTCGAAATATAACCTTTTTAATACAAATTTGTGAGATACACTACAGCGTTTACTAAAACAAACTGAAATATTCTAGTAGTAAATATCTTAACGAAATATGAGAGAAAAGTCCCTGTAACATTTTTTGTACGGTAGCAGAAATTCGCATAAAAACTCATTTTTACTGGAAAGCAAATATGTTTATTAATCGTTACCTGTAACAAACACAAATCTCGACATTTTTGAGATGTAACACTCTTCTTCCCGTAACCATCGATATAGGCACAGATATTATATACTAGTAAAGTACTAATACAAAATGGTGTATCTGTATACACATACACATGCTTAGTTTTTAATGTTGCTTAGGTGCTTTTCTATATAGCGTACACACTTTGTTTACACAACTTTATTTTTATAAAATAACTGTATATTTATAAAAGTAAAATCAATTAAATTAATCCTATCAACAACAATCATAACAACAAGTATTATTATTGTTGATATGGCTCTTATTAAATCTATAAAGTTCAATAATATACCCGCTGGTTACGTTGAAGCTTGATCAAATATCTGGTGTGACTTTCGTAAACTTACTTTCTTTTCGAGGAACACGGTGTCAAGTATCTACTAACAACAATAACGACAATAACACTCAAATCAAGAGCATTTCGCAAGATCAATTAAACGAGTTTATGTTTCTTAGTAAGTTAAATGATTATTTATTTAGTATATAAATACAAATTTTTTAATTTAAAAGATAAAATAATTTATAAATAAAATTAAATAAAACCATCAATTTAAAATTTTTTTAAAGTAATAATTCCAAATAAAATATAAATAAAAAAGTTTACTTTTGTATAGGATTCGAACATGGGCTTTACCTGCGCTAGGCAAAAGAGTTAGTCTCATGCCACCTGCTCATGTTATACAGTAACGATCACGTTTTTAATAAAAACCTTGCTTGGGACTTGAATTTGTACAAATAATTAATAATAGTTAACTGATTTATTCAACATAATTAAAATTATTTGTAAACATAAAAAAATCATGCATTATATATTTTTTTACTAAAATGAAAAAAGTTAGTGTTTAAGAAGGAGGTAACAAATCAAATGATTTTTACACAGAAAAAAAATCCAAATAATTCAAGGTTTGAACCAATGATTTTCTGTAAGAATTTTTATTTAAATATTTAATATTTTAAATGATCGTTTATACATATATAAAAATTCTCTTTAGAACTTTAACAAACTTTATTTGATAATTTATTTTCTAACCAGCTAATTTACCAACATTTTCTAACTTCATAGCTTTTTTAAAAAATGAAAACTATGAGTATACTTTATAATTTTCAAAATATATTGATACATTTTTTCAAATTTTCAATGATATTTAAAACATTTTTTGTAATCTTTCAACCCTGTTATACTGTTAATTATACAAAACACTGTATAATTTTATAGTCAAAATAATAAAATTAATGAAATTAATTGAATTTCCAATGAATTCATTAGAATTCGAATTTAAATATTTTTTCATAATTTTACGAGAGAATAGAGTAAATTAAAATACGCAGAATGTTTGTAAATTTAAGAAGCTTGGTAACGAAAGTCGACAACCTGTTTAGTGAAATTAAACAAGGCTAAAGAAAAACAGAATTTTTAAATAATTTTACAATACATTGGGTAATTTTATAAGAAGAATAGTAAAAATACCAATATATTTTTTTAAATTTTCAATACTTATATTGTAGTTTAATTTACATTTTTTTTTTTTGTAAATTTATAACAAAATTAGTAATTCAAAACACAAACAATGTTAGTAAATTTAAGGAGCTTGGTATCGAAAATTAATAACCTGTTTAGTAAAATTACACATGGCTACAAACAAATAGTATTTTTTAGTAATTTTACAACGTATTGTGTAATTTTACAGTTCAAACTGTAAAAATAATAATAAAAAAATTAAATTCCTTAACACTTCACAGTAATTTAATTATAAAATATTTTGTAATTTTACTAAAAAATATAGTAACTCAAATTACTAAAAATTTTGGTAAATCTTCAAAGGTTGTTATTAAAAATTAATAAACATTCGGTAAAATTACAATACAAGTAACATTTATACTTTAAGATGGTACAATTACTCGGCATCTTAGCAGATTTTCTTATATGTCTTAGATAATTACTAAAATTGTGTTATAATTTGAATTCATATACATTGATTAGTAATTTAGCCATCACATGTTGAGTAAAAAAATGGCAATTTTACAAAAAATTCTTACAGTGCAGGGTCGGCTTTGGGTAAATTTCGTAACAATATATATATATAATTTGTTATTTAATTAAATCAAATACCTGTGAATCAGTATAGTGTACGTTTACAACAATTTTGATTTAATTTTAAATATTACGTACATATTTTGGTAATTTAGTAGCCTTCTATAACTTGTCTTGGCCTGAATATATTTTTATTTAAAATTGTTCTTACGAGTTAACAATCAGTCCTTTTCACCTATGTTCCTCAAAAATACCCCTTTGTTTAATTATATCCAGATAGATTAATCAGTTTTGTTTGATAGTCAAAGATTGATTAACAGACTTTCAGTATTTCTGCTATTGAATATTGTTTATTGCCCTTAATTTATACCAAGTTCCTTAACAAATGACTACAACAATTTCTATTTTTATTGCCACCTATTACGATAGGGTCAAAATAATAAAAGAATTCATAGACTAAAAAACTTGAATAGTAATTAACCAGTTATTTAGTCTTGGAGAATGATTTCCTATGAATCTCTCATCAGACCAAATGTCTGGGTGTAGTATACTGGAGTCAGATATGTTGAATTGGAAATATTGGACAATATCAACATGAAGTATTTTATACTCTCTTCGAGGTATCATTCCTTTGTACGCAAGACAATATATATTATATATAAATATAATATATATTGTTTCTGGTCGGGAACCTTCATCAGTTGCGCTTCCTACAATTGAATGTCCTCTCGAACACTTATTTATGCATTTGATGCATTTCGTTAAATTTGAAGACGCGAGATGTAAGACCGACATCTAGGATTTTCAAGAGAATCAGTACACAGAGGTTCCGAATCTGGAGCCGTTCCGTGTAATTGCTGTTCTCCCTTAACTCGTAGGACAGAATGTCACGATAAAATTTTCAGGTTACTTCACCTTTCAGAGATATTGAATACTCTCTTCGAGGTGTCATTCCTTTGTAGGCAAGACAATATATATTGTTTTCTGAATGATACTTGTGGCATATTTATCAATTTCTAAGTACTTCTTGGGAAATAACACCACAGTTCAAAGAAAATTGCTGTATATTCCAAACGTTTCGGGGTCTAGATCAGACCCCGTTGTCAATGGTTAAGAAACTACGGATAAAAAAGGGGGCACAATTCTGAGATGTAAATTAAAATATTTGACAATACATAATATTTGATTTCTGACGTAACTAAGAGAATTTTATTTGTAATATATAGGGTAGCACAGAGATTTCTAAAGATCATATAATCATAAAGATCCCTTCAAATTGGAAGAATTTGATAGGGGGATCTTCAGAATTTTATGTGGCGGTCCTAGGTGCGACTTTGTTAAAGATAGTGCATTCGCCAAAAATGCGACCAAAGAACTTTGTTGATTCAGTGATCCCATTAAAATCATAAGGGAAAACCTAGGAAAAACCTTATGAACTATCCCGATATTGGGTTGTTCACAAGGACATGACCATTAGCAATTTCTTCCTTAATCATCGGCAACCAGGAACGACTGAATTCTACGGAGGTAGTAGCGATACAATCGTTTTCGTTTAACAAAATTAAAGCAGACTTTCTTATAAGATATTATAAGAAAGTCGCACCTAGGAGCGCCACATAAAATTCTGAAGATCCCCCTTTCAAATTCTTCCAATTTGAAGGGATCTTTATGATTATATGATCTTTAGAAATTTCTGTGCTACCCTATATATTACAAATAAAATTCTCTTAGTTACGTCAGAAATCAAATATTATGTATTGTCAAATATTTCAATTTACATCTCAGGATCGTGCCCCCTTTTTTATCCGTAGTTTCTTAACCATTGACAAGGGGATCTGATCTAGACCCCGAAACGTTTGGAATATACAGCAATTTTCTTTGAACTGTGGTGTTATTTCCCAAGAAGTACTTAGAAATTGAAAATACAATATATATTATATATAAATATAATATATATTGTCTCTGGTCGGGAACCTTCATCAGTTGCGCTTCCCACAATTGAATGTCCTCTCGAACACTTCTTTATGCATTTGATGCTAGGAGTTAAGGGAGAACAGCAATTACACGGAACGGCTCCAGATTCGGTACCTCTGTGTACTGATTCTCTTGAAAATCCTAGATGTCGATCTTACATCTCGCGTCTTCAAATGAAGTATTTTGCCGTACAAATACGCTTAGGCAAATGTTATCTATCTCTATGCCACTTCTCTACTTTAACAATTAAAGGGTAATTAAATCAAAACAAAATATATATTTAGATAATATGTCGTTAATATTTAAACGAGTACATAAATGTTTTAATTCGGAAACCGGTTGGAGTTATCACTGACGTCCTATCAATTCTTACGTTAAATTTTAAAAAAATAACTCGATAGGTTAATTGACGCTATCATCCTATCAACCTTCTTCTTTACTCCATTTCTGAACACATGAACACAGACATCCCTCATTCTTTGCCATTTGCATTTATATTCTGCCTCTTGGATCCACGTTCTATGTCTTTCTAATATAGTGTCTGCAAAGATGTTAGTGTTATACATTCATACATACATACGATTTCGGCAGCCGAAATGTCTACTTCCGGGAAGCTATTCTGCCCACTCGAGCCTCGACTCTCTCTCAGTTCCAAATACCTGTTCGTAATCTAAATGATTTTCACACCCAAATATCTGTTTTTATAACCCACGCTAAAACTCACAAACCCGCCTAGCAAGCATGGTGTTTTAAATGCCCAAGATCTTCCTCATAAAAGTAAGTCATGAACAGAACCAAAGTCATCTTTTGTCTGCGATACCCTGGCTGACAAAGCGACCAGGCAAGGAAGTAGATAGGGGTTCTGAATAGGCTAGCTGAAAAAAACGAAGTTGGCAATAGAAACCGTAAATGTACGAACTTTGGCACATGAAGATCGTGTCTTCGAAATGAAAGAATGTCTAACATTAATATATACTAAAATTTGTATAAAAACCGAGTTTACTATATCACGATTTCTTTGTTAAATAATGCAAATAATTTCTGAATTTCAGGCTACCTCGATATAATGTTTTATTATGTAGTCGAAAAAATGTATGAACACAATGAATCTTAGTAAGACCGAGCCAAACCAAAGGAGTCAATCCTTGTTATAAAAATATTATAAATAGATCTTACCTGTGATTATATCTGGAAATTCCTCAGCATACCTCAATGTTTTAGTAACATAATCTTTACTAATTAAATTATCAGAAGAACTTGCTTCAGCTAATAAAAATATTCCCCTCTTTTTTAACCCTTCACATTTATTTAGTGCATTTAATACAATAATAATATATATAATATATAAAAATTACAATATTTGCCCACGAAGAGTATCACAAATTTTTTTCTCTTGCAGCTGTAATTAGGCTTGGATTAAAATCTTCAATCGTATCTATGTGGGTCTTCAAAGCACATATATATGGGCCGACTTGCCTTTAAAGTGCTGTAGAGTCACTCATTTGGACACGATCTGAAAAAAGTAATGTTCCACAATAAATTGTAAGCTAATACGAGAACAAAAACAAGAAAAAGTTCAAATATATTCATCAACAAAATATACCGACAGACGTTTTTCTACCAATTCTAATAAGTATCTGATGATTTTGCTATTCCCGATAGCTCTGTAATATTTTTCCTAGCCCTTGCTAGGACGTATATATATATATGTTCTGAGAGGCTTCCGCGGTCATTATTATGAACTAAGCTAGGTTTCGGGTGAGAACCGCGTCTGAATTTATTGAATACTCGACGTTTCGACTCCTGCTTTGGAGCCATTATCAAGAGACAAAAGTGAAAAAGAGTTTGAGTCTAGATCGAACTTGGGGCCTCAATCTGCCTACTCCCCAAGAGTCACTAGGTAACTGAACTGAATTTGAGTCTGCTCTGCTTCTTTTATTTATAGTTAGCGCTGGGTTAGAAGAAGATGTCACGTGATGATAGGCTGTGTTGTGATTGGTTGGGTATTGGTGGGCGTGTCTGCTTTGTGTAATCTGGCAATTACGGAGGTCCAAGCTGTGGAAGAAGCGAGTACTGTCATCGCGTCTATTTAGACAGAGAGGTCTTTTCTCTATTTCGATGGCTTCGCGAATAGTGGATGCCCTAAGAGAATTGAGAGATATGATAGTCCTACTGTCCTCGAAGTTGATAGAGTGCCCTGTTTGGATATGGTGATGCGCGAGAGCTGAAGTCGGATCTTTTTTACGAACTGACAGAGAGTGTTCATATACTCGATGGTTAACGCGCCTGTTGGTACGACCGATGTAGCTTTGTGGGCAATCGCGACATGAGATTTCGTAAACTCCTCGATCCTCGTTAGGTACTTTGTCTTTGGGGTTACCGGTTAAGTTGCCTATAGTTTGAGTGGTGTTGAAGATAGTCTTTATTTGATGTCTTTGTAAAATCCGTGCTATTTTGTCAGTGACTCCTCGAATGTATGGAAGTACGGCTTTTTGATGTTGTTGTTCTGTTTCTGACGGGGTTGGTGTGATTGGAGGTTGTTGAGATTGATGAATTATACGCGCAATGTGGTCCGGATGATAACCGTTTTGTCGAAGGATTTGTTGAAGATTATTAAGTTCGTTTTGTCTATTGTCAATATCTGTTAAACGAATAGATCTAAGAGTCAAAGATTTCATTACAGAACACAATTGGGCAGGGTGGTGGTGTGATTGGGCATTTAAGTATCGATTGGGTATGGGTTGGTTTTCTATAGACGGTATGTGAGAATCTGTCATTGTTGGTTTTTGTTATGAGGACATCAAGAAACGGGAGAGAAGAATCGGACTCGATTTCCATTGTAAATTGTATATTAGAATGGATACCATTGAGGTGTTTTAGGAAGAAGTCTAATGAATCTCTGCCATGAGGCCAAATGACAAAAGTATCATCTACATATCTAAGCCAACAGGAAAGGTTTTAAATTAGACGAGTTTAGGGCCTGGGTTTCGATTTGTTCCATGAAAATGTTAGCAAGCACTGGAGAAAGAGGTGAACCCATGGGGGCCCCACGGACTTGTTTGAACATAGTGTCTTCTTAGGGCATCCACTATTCGCGAAGCCATCGAAATAGAGAAAAGACCTCTCTGTCTAAATAGACGCGATGACAGTACTCGCCTTCCCACAGCTTGGACCTCCGTAATTGCCAGATTAAACAAAGCAGACACGCCCACCAATACCCAACCAATCACAACACAGCCTCATCACGTGACATCTTCTTCTAACCCAGCGCTAACTATAAATAAAAGAAGCAGAGCAGACTCAAATTCAGTTCAGTTACCTAGTGACTCTTGGGGAGTAGGCAGATTGAGGCCCCGAGTTCGATCTAGACTCTGAAACTCTTTTTCACTTTTGTCTCTTGATAATGGCTCCAAAGCAGGAGTCGAAACGTCGAGTATTCAATAAATTCAGACGCGGTTCTCACCCGGAACCTAGCTTAGTTCATATATATATATATATATATATATATATATATATATATATATATATATATATATATATTGTTTATTTATTACTTTAGGGTTTCTTTGACCATATGATTATATGATCTTTAGAAATTTCTGTGCTACCCTATATATTACAAATAAAATTCTCTTAGTTACGTCAGAAATCAATATTATGTATTGTCAAATATTTTAATTTACATCTCAGAATTGTGCCCCTTTTTTATCCGTAGTTTCTTAACCATTGACAACGGGGTCTGATCTAGACCCCGAAACGTTTGGAATATACAGCAATTTTCTTTGAACTGTGGTGTTATTTCCCAAGAAGTACTTAGAAATTGAAAATACAATATATATTATATATAAATATAATATATATTGTCTCTGGTCGGGAACCATCATCAGTTGCGCTTCCCACAATTGAATGTCCTCTCGAACACTTCTTTATGCATTTGATGCTAGGAGTTAAGGGAGAACAGCAATTACACGGAACGGCTCCAGATTCGGAACCTCTGTGTACTGATTCTCTTGAAAATCCTAGATGTCGATCTTACATCTCGCGTCTTCAAATGAAGTAATTTGCCGTACAAATACGCTTAGGCAAATGTTATCTATCTCTATGCCACTTCTCTACTTTAACAATTAAAGGGTAATTAAATCAAAACAAAATATATATTTAGATAATAGGTTATAATGTATTTATTCTTCTTTCTCTCGCAGAGGTAACTGGTTATTATGACTTTATAAAATGAGTAGTAATTTAACCTTTTGTGTGTTTTTCTGCTCCGAAACAGTAGTAGTGGTGGGCATAATCAAATGATTTTAATAATCAAATGATCGCTACATTGTTTTGTTGCTCAAGTGGTAAATGATAATAATCGGTTTTACTGGTCTCAGATCTCCCTGTGCTTACATTTTTAAATTCAATTCTGCTCTTGTCTCAAATATTCCAGTACTATATCTCCATTTCTTAAACTTTCACCCATATTAATATTAGTTTTTGAATCAATTGATTAACCCCGCTACAACATCTTTTTCTACAACACTACAATAAGATTTTTCTTTTGGTTTCACAATTCAACCATTTTTAGTTTGCTTATCTGCTACATTTTTAACTTACTTGGCTGCCATTTCAGAATACGTTGTACACCATTGCATTTCTTTAAAACTCACTATTAATATCATTTTTATTATTTTTTATCAGGTCCATAAACGTTATGATATATTCCATATTATTTCATTTCTTTAAACGCTTAAATCATCCTATCCAAATTTTTACATTTATTGCACATCAACATTAAGACTCTTTTAGTTTTCAATGCTATATATTTTACTTCTTTTGAAGACATTCTAGTGAATTTCCTATGCATGTTCTCTCCTCAACTAGCATACCAATACAAATCTTCATCTTTGAGTTTCTCAACAAAATTCTACAGGCGGGGTTGGTTTTTTTTTGGCTACTCTTGTTACCCTCGTGTCAGTTTAAATGACCACGCACACTAAGTGTTTATTTATTTATTAATTAATTACTTGATAGCTGTGGAAAGTTAGTATATTACTCACAGTTAGTATTTTACTCACAGATTAACATTTTCAACGTAATGCTTATTTTCATAAATTCGCTATAAGAATATGACGTTTTACCTGAAAAATCGCAATTGTAAATACGAGCGTTTTACTCGACTTACAATAATGGCACACGCTCCCTGCTCATCTGATTTTTTCACTTCTTTTTCCATGAACTATTCTTGCTCCAAAAAGTTATTTACATTCTTCTTACTACCGCTATTTGCTATTAATATTTTACAATTGCTTGGCGAGCATTTACCATGACTTCGTTTCCAAATGTCATAGATACTGACCGACATATACTATATGCCAATAAACAAACATGAGCCTTAGCTATCAGTCTGTTTCATTATATCTTTTGAACGCATATGGTACATGAGTCGGCAAACTTATCGTTGTTTGGACTTTAGTAGTATCCATCCATCCAATATATGTATGAATGTATGATAGCGCTTGCGACTTCATAGTAGCATCTTATTTTCTTTGCAACGCCAAGACAAGTTCGAGTCTATGTACATAATAACCAGTAAAATGGTCAGCAGTCAACTAGCATTAATGCCCAGTGATTGTCGTTTACGGGAACTGGTATCAGCCACCACTAGTAGCTGCCGACATTATTTTTTATTTAGTACCTATCAATGAATGTGTTAATAAATATAGAATCAATAAATGTAATTTGGTTCCTTTTATTTTGACCAGCTGAAAGATATATTGATAAGAATGGATTTATTAACCACAGATCTTAATGATTTATGTTCTTTATAGAAACTCTTAATGTTGCTAAATCATTGCTTGTTATGTGGTTATCCAGAAATAATTAATTGTGATATATTTTCTAGTATATCTTCTTCATATAAAAACCAAGACTTCCCTGGAGCTGGTTCATTCAGTTCTTTTTTGATTTTTATTAATTTCTCTTAGAGATTTTCATCGGTTTCAGCTTAAGTTCTTTCTGTGGAAATTTCTTTTGGAATATTGAAAAATCGATTTTCTACTTTTTATAATTTACTATTTGCTCCACGTTTCTACAACAAACGTAGGGTCACCTAGTTTCGGCTTTTTACTATATCTCAATACTTGCAATTTTAACGTTATTTGTTCCCTTATTACCCTTTTTGTAACTGGTTCTACTGAAATCGTCATGTTTTGCTTAACTAATCTACCTGCCAATGATTGTTTTTGCGTTTCAATAAATTCTGTTACTTAAAAGTTTTTTGTAATTTTTTTTTCAATAATAATAATAATAATGTCTTTATTAGCGAAGTAGCTATCAATTACATCAACAGGTTATACATAAAAAAAAACACCACTAAAAATTATTCTTAACATAAATACATAAACATCTCTTAAATGTATAATAATTTCCAGAATTTTTAATACTATCAGGTAAAGAATTATAAAGGATCAGACCTCCATACAGTGTTGATTTAGTCAGTTTATTACTATTACTATTTGCTACATAAAAGTCTCTTATTTGTCTAGTATTATATTGGTGTATATCGCCGACATGAATTAACTTGTTGTATAAATATTGTGGTACCATTTTGCATTTAATTTTGTAAATAAAATCTAAATTTTAAATATAATTCTTTGTTTTACATTCATAAAATTTAAAACGTTTAACATTAACTTAATAGGGGTGTATTTGCTACATTTTAAAATATTTCTCATACATTTATTTTGAATTTTTTGTAACATTTGTACATTATTTTGATTTAGGTTACATAGAATACTTGCACAAAATTCAATGTGGGGTGAAATGAGGCTCTTGTATAACAGAACCTTACAATTAATGTCTAAATAATTACCAATACGGTTAACAAGATACATTTTTTTTTGACATTTTGTTGCAATATAGTTCGCATGTACTATGAAATTCAAGTTTTCGTCTATAATTACTCCTAAATATTTCATTCGGTTACTTTTTCTAATTTAGTGTTATTCAGGTTAATGGATAAATTATTTGTATCAATTTTATTCAAATTATTCTTAGAACCTACTATCATGTATTTGCATTTTTTAATGTTCACACCCAAATCATTATCACAGAGCCATTCATATATTCTCGTAAGATCTTTATTTATGGATTTGAACATTTGGTTAGGATCGGAACCAGTTAAATATAACATTCTGTCATCTGCGAATATTTCAATTTGAACATGTTGTACATATTTAACCATATCGTTGATATACAATATGAATAGTAATGGACCCAAGACTGTACCTTGGGTACACCATGTTTTACTTCATTAATTTGAGAAACACTGCTGCCATATTTTACTCTCTGCTGTCTATTTGTTAGGTACGATTTAATCCATGTAAGGACGTTACCACTTAAACCTATTTTTTCCATTTTTGTACTAAGATATTTCTGTTAATAGTTTCAAATGCTCGTTTAAAATCCAAAAATACTGCTATTACAATTTGTTTTCATCTAAGTGTCTTAACCATGTATCACATATGTTTACTATAACTGACTCACATGAATGATTTTGTCTAAACCCAGATTGGTTGGTAATAATGATATTATTTTTCTCACAGTAATTCGAAAGTTGATTTTTAACGATTATTTCTAAGATTTTTTCATATATTGGTACAATATTTATAGCTCTATATTCTTCACAATTAACAGTATTAAAAACTTTTTGTATTGGTACAATTTCTGAAGTTTTCCACGCATCTGGAAATATACCATAATCTAAAGAACATTTGATGACATCATAGAACCTATTACCAATTACAGCAAAAGTATCTTTATGATTTCAGTAGATATTCCATCTAATCCAGCTTTACGGGAAGACCATTAACAATTTTTTTTAATTCAGAAAAAGAAATCTCATTAAATTCTTGAAATGTCTCTTCAACAATGATATTATCTAGATAAAACTTAATATTTTTAAACTTGGGAATATTCGACACTATGTTATTAACACTATCAATAAAATACGTATTAAATTTATTGGCAATATCTAGGTCACCGTAGACTTTATTGTTTTCAAAAATAATATACTCACTAATTTTACTTTTATTGTTTGGTAAAACTTTTTGAATTTTCTTCCAAATTTCTGTTTTATTGTTATATTTGATAATGTTTTCTATATGTTTTTTTTTCTTTTTTTATTATGGATGTTACTTCATTTCTTTTAGATCTGAAATTGTTCCAATCCGCAGTAAGGTTAGTGAGGACAGCTCTTTATATAATAAGTTTCTTGCCGTTATTTTATTTAAAATGTTAGTATTTATCCAGTTGTTATCCAACTGATTTTTTTTTGATACGAATGTTTTAATAGGACATATAGTACTTAGTGTCGATTTAATGTTATCTGTTAAGGTATTGGCCATTAAATTTACATCAGTTGTATTATTTTGCCAATCTTTATTTAGAAGTGATTTTGATATTCTGAACTAATATAATTTGCCATACATCTTTTTTTAATAATTATTTTTGAGTTACCGCTAGGAGCAACATTTTGAAATTGACAGAAATAATGAGATGATCACTAATTTTTGGACTCAAATGTACTTTATATTTTAAATTAGGATTATTTGTAATTACCAGGTCAATTATTGTGCGGCTATGTTGCGTTATTCTTGTAGGTTCTTTAATAATTTGTTTCAGTCCGGATTGATAAATAATACTTTTTAATTTATTCGAATAAAATGAATCGTTACTCTGGTCAAGGTTAAAGTCTCCAATGAAAAAAATATCACCATTAAATGAATTGTAATTTTCAATCAATTCTTCAAAATAACTTAAAAAATCTGAATCTTTATTTTTTGGAGGATGATATAATGTATTTATTAGATATTTATTTTTGTTAATTTTTAATTCTAAGGAGACAATCCAACAATTGTTTTCTATACATTCGTTTATTTTTGTAATATAACTTAGTCCCTCTTTAATGTATATTAATACACCCCCTGTACGTCGGTTTTCTGTAATGCAGTTTATGAAATTATATCCTGCAATTTGTAACTCACTATTAGTAACTGAACTATCAATATGTGTTTCTACTAGACAAACAATTAGTGGAGACCAATCTTTAATTAATATGTCAAGTTCTGTTTTGTTATTTAAATATCCTTGACAGTTTAAATATACTATATTTTTGCTAACTATTTGCTATGAGCATGATTTAGTTTTTTCAGACACCCTTTCTATTATCTCTTATAACATGGACATTCTTTATCTGTTGCTTTATTTAGTATCTAATCTTATATTTAATTTTTGTGTGGTATTTAAGCAATTTATACAATTAACTACATCTGACTTACATTCAGAGGTTTTATGTTTTCCTGAGCATTTTGAACACGTTACATCATTTTACAATCCGAAACAAAGTGATTAAATCGATAACATCCTATGCACTGTATTATATTAAAGTGTTTATATATTTTACAAATTCTCCAGCCAAAATTTAGCTTTCCTTGTTTTATTATATAATCATAAACTTCCATGTTCTTAAGTTCCACCAGTACACTACCACAATTTCTTCTATTTTTATTTATATATTTTCTAATTACCCTTAAATTTTCCTCTGCTATACTATCGATATCTACAAGCAGGATCACCGGATTGTGGTCCGTTGATCCCTCTTGAACTGTATAGATGTCTGCAAGATGTGTCGGATTCTTGATCACTGCGATGTCCAGGACATCCGATCGTCTGTTTATGTCGTGAGGGTAGTGTGTATGTGAGATAGGCCCCATGACTGTTAAGTCCCGGGTATCCGCATAGGACACTAGCCTCACGCCATTTCCGTTTGTGGTCCTGCTATTCCACTGTGGTGATTTGCAGTTCATGTCACCAATGTGGATTGTGTGCTGACGGTCTGGCAGTAGAGCATCGAAATCAGCTTCCGAAAATCCAGGATTTGGAGGAATGTATACTGAAAAAATGGTGATACTTTGGTTATTAGTCATACTTACCTGAATGCCTGTTGGTTCAGTCGATGCAAGGTTGTGCGGGGTCAGGATTCTGTGGTGTGGTATTGTTGTCTTCACGAGAAGGGCTGTTCCCCCTCCTCTTGCATTCCTGCCGAAGCTATCTTCAGGGGTGCTCTCGCTCTATTAGCCATCGAGATGGACTAATTGGGCGTTGACCTCGTTGAGCCTTGGTAAAGCCTGTTGGATGACTTTACCCAGTTCTGCAATCTCGCGTCTGGCGGCGTTGACATCCAACTTCGGGTTGGGTGCTGTTTTGGCCTTGGTTTTCGTTGGTTTCTGGGTCGGTGGTGCGGTGGGCTTTCTTGCTGCTGCTGGTGGCAAAGGAGGGAACTTCGCCGCTCCGCTGACCTGGGAAACATAGGACGTTCCCGGTTTCACAGCTCCTGTGACCGCGGGTGGTTTTCCCGCAGGTTTTGTTGGCCTCGGTGCCTTTTTGCATCCCCTGTAGCTGGCTACATAGACTTCCTGGCAGTTTGCGCACTTGGCTGGCTCCGTCTCTTTGACTGGGCAGTCTGATGCCCTGTGTGGTCCAGAGCATTTGACGCATCTCTCTTCTTTGTGGCAAGTCCCTTGTCTGTGCCCAAATATCTGGCACTTGAAGCACTGCATCGGTGAGGTCTTCTGACGCTGCTTTTCTACGGTTATGCAGGTGTACAGTATTGTCTTCAGTTCCATGATGCTGTTCTCAGTTTCTGGTAATTTTACCAGAAACAGAGCCAGCTGATTGTTCTTCTTTCGTTGGGAGTACATGGCGTACACCCCATACGGCTTGAGTCCTTTAAACTTCATGTCCTCTTCTATTTCTTCAGTGGTGGTCAGCGTGTTTAAACCTCTAATCACCACGCGGATGTCCTTCGACGGGAAGTTGAACGTATGAAATTTCCACTTCTTTCCCTGTAAAAGAGAGACTGTCTCGCGATATCCCTCATCGGACAAACAATTTATTCTTATCTGATTGCCTCTGCAGCTGGCCGTGAACCCAGTGTTTGTGGCAACCATCTTCTCTCTCACCTGTTTCCAGTGCTCCGTCTGGGCAAGCACTATCGGTGGGATCTTCGTTTCGTCCACATTTCGGGGCGTAGCGTATGGCGTTGTCTTCTTTTTGGGGGCTGTCCCTCGTTGGCGTTGGGGATGTCTTGCTGGTTCCGGCGTTGGAGATTTTCCTTTTCCGTCGTCCATTTCGACCTCCACTATTGGGTCCTCTGATATTGTGTTGTTGTGCTGTGACCAGGGGCTTTTCCGTCCCTGTGAACGCTCTTAGGAGAGCATTCTCCTCTTGCATCTGTTTTACGGCTGCTCGCAGTTCCTCCAATTTTTCGCTGAATTTCTTGGCTTGTTGTTTCAGCTTTAAATTCTCTGTCTGCTTATTTTCATATTTCTTCTTCATCGCCTTGTAAGCTTTGTCCGCGCGCTCCGGAGGTTCCTTCTTGTATAATGATAATTGTAAATAATAATTACAGTTAACCTGTTAAATACGATTGGTATTTCGGAATTCTTTTATTCGTCCCGAAAAGGATGTAATGGTTTAACCCTGAAAAGGATTTATTGCCGGAAAAACCCAAGGGTTCGCCGGCAGACAGGTAGTCGCCGCTTCGATGTCCTTGAACTCGGTGTCGCTGAGCGCTTTGTCGGGTAGTTTCCTATCTCACCTTTTCAGGTAAGGGAGAACTGTACTCGAGGAGATCTCGATGCGAACTGATGACACCTTTGAAAATTGAGCCTACTATATTTGATAGAGCACGTTTGTGTCTATTGTGTCCTATTAGGTTCTTTAAAAATTGTTCTCGTTTGAAAAGTTTTGGAATACTTTGCTTAAGTAAATTTAATGGGGTTTTACATAAAACTAAATCTTTAAATAATGGTTCTTCTTGACAAATTTGCAAGGTTTTTGTATATGCTGAATCTATGAAATTGATCTTATCAGTAATAGGGTTTGAGTTTAAATAACTTACGAGATTCCAATGTCTTTCAAATAATTTTATATCTTTAATTTGTTCGTAATAAATTCCACCAGGTTGTTGTATGGGTTTATTGACTGACATATTGTCCGTTACCGTGATATATATATATATATATCAGAAAGTTATATATCTGAAACAAAAGCTCGTTTTAATTTATTGACATGTATTTTAGTCTTTTTATTCTTTATTTTGATTGTGCAGTTTACAGGGGAATTAATTTCAATAATTTCTTAAGGTCATTTATAATGAGGAGTTAATTTTTTCGATTTTCCGGGTTTAGATCGTTCATTTTACAAATAAACAAATTCGCCTACTTGAAAGTCTACATTATTTACTTTTCTGTCATAATATTTTTTTATTAGTTTCTTTGTTTTTGATAGCATGATCCTTAGCGATTTGTTGTGATTTTTACATTCTTAATTTGTGTTCGTCTAAATAGTCATTGTAAGTATATTTAAATTCTGGAGTTTTAGTTATTGAAATTGTAATATTAGGTTTCGTTCTAATGAGTAATTCATGTGGTGAGAATTTCGTTGAGGTATGTGATGTTGTATTATAGGAAAACATTGCGCAATCAAGCCAACGATCCCAGTCAGTTTGATCTTTGTTAATGTAATGTTTAAGGTAATCGGCTAATGTAGCATGACTACGTTCTAAAGCTCCATTACTTTGAGGGTGAAATGTAGTACAATTTATTTGTTTAATTTTAAGTATTTGGCTACTTCACTAAGTAATTTGGAAGTGAAATCTTTACCTTGATCTGTAACCATACTTTCAGGAATACCAAATTTGCAAATAAAGTTTTGAATGAAAGTTTTAGCTATAGTAAGAGCTTCATGCATTGGAAGAGCATAAGCTTGGGAAAATTTATTGACATCGTCTTGAAGAGTTAAAATGAATCTGTTACCATTTTCCGTTAAAGTTAGTTGTCCTACTATGTCGAGAAATACTTTTTGTAAGGGGACTGAACTTGTAGTAAGTAGTAATTTAACTGTTTTATGTCTAACAAGTTTATTTTTCTGAAATGAGTCACAACATTTAATAAATTTTTTAATATCATTTTTCATTTGTGGCCATTTAAAAGTTTCTTTAATCCTGTTATAAGTACTGTGGAAACCAGAATGTCCAGAAATTGGATTAAAATGATTTTCTAGTAGAATTTGATTAATTTGATCTGAAGTTGGGGTGATCAAAGTATTATGGTGTACGGTAATTTGGATTTTAGTATCTTGAAATAAAAATCTATACATTATTCTGACTTTGTTCCATTTAAATGATCGAAAGGATTATTAAAGGTAGAAATGCTTATATGAGAAGTTTTAGATTTAATAAGAGTTGATTTAAATTAATTAAATTTTATAGTGTTCTTCGTATTGAATACTGACATAATGTGTTTTATTGTTTTCAGTGAAAGTTTTTATATCGCTATTCGATATTATCATATTTTAGATTTTTATAATGTGGAAATTTATCAGAATTTGTTTTTGTGTTTCATTAGTTACTCAAGTCTTTTGATAAGAAAATAATAATATCATGGTTACTGTTTGTAATAGGTTCGTTAATTTCTGTCAAATTATTATTATTATTAAAACTGGATTTAATTATATTTAAGAATTCGCGAGAATCAGGAGGATTTTTTGAAGAAATATGATTACGAGTGTTGTATTAGATGCTTGTGATGATAGAATTCGTGAATTTTCGACGTTGTCAGGGATAGATACTCTACTAAGTGCGTCTGCAGCATAGTTTGATTTACCGGGTTTGTAAATTATGTCGTAATCGTACTCTTCTAGCAAAAGTCTCCAACGAACAAGTCTTGATCAGTGAGTAAATACATCTGGAGGGAGCCTTAGCATTAAAAAATGCGAAAAGTAGGCGTGATCTTGGTTCGCCCAATGGGCTTTCGGCACCGAACGACCTTCATCCAAATTTATATGATCGACTTTCCATAGTTGCCAGTTCGCAATTCTTCATGCGTTCTTAAAATTATCCAAACTGTAAGCTCATTATCGATGTGTTCTTAATTTAAAATTTTCATTCATGCAATGTTATTAACAAACCATGAAATATTAATCATTAATTTAGACAATATAATACATAAGTTTAACAATTATATGTTAGTCGATGTTGAAAATTAATACTATTTAAAAACTTTTTAAATCACCGAATTATAAACTAACAAAAGTTGGTGAAATTTCTCAGTTAATAGTATTTCGTTTTCGCAATATTCAAGTGTGATTTTTTGGAACATCACGAAAACGTATTATTTTTTTCAGGACATCAATCAAATTCGCTTTAGTGAATCGGCTTTGGAAATTAGAGAGTGAAGAAAACATCTTAAAATATTTCATTCGTTAACCGAAACTATAAATATTTAAAAAAAATAGATAACCAACAAAACCTGTAATAACTTAAATTTTAGTATCCTCACTATTATCCGCTGACGACAATTTTTTACACCAGCACCTTGAAACCATTTTGAACACAATTTAGTAAACAAAAAATGTATAGAATAAGTTATACGAACGTTCGTAAAGAAAAGTAGATGAATACTAAAATCAAAAATTGTCAAATATATCATATACCTAGTATTATTTTTATGAACACAAATTAGGTAATGCTGTTAATACCCTGGGTTTTTATGCTAATAATCCGGAAAGTGATAATTATGAAGATACTACCTGAGCGTCAAAATCCCTTAAAAGTGCACTAATTATATTAAACAATACTGAAGTATGGTTATGGTAATATTGTTCCAGGAAGATTAAAATCCCATAATTTAATGCAATTTCAGTTCAATAAAGCTCAGGTTATATCTTCATAATAGTTACAATTATGGTTATTAGTCTAAAAACCCAGAGTATTAAAAGTAATTTGCATATTTTACATTTAAATAATTAACATTATATCATCTCCCCTTCTAATAATTACATTTTCCTTATGCCAGAGTAGTTTTTTCCATTTTTTCACTTTTTTTAAATGAAGATCATATTGTAATACATTTATGTTTAATATGAAAATAACGTAAGACCGTAACAAACTATTACAAATTAATAGCTATCCCAGCACAGCACTGGTTTCTTCATGAATATTTTTTTTAGATCTGGCAACGGTTGTATTTTCACTCGGATTATTGATCGACTATTTCGACAGCAAGACAAGAAAGTCAAGTGATGATCTGAAAAGAGCGCAACCCAATTACAGTTCTACGTAGCTATTTGATAACCAATGAGAGACCCACAGTGGCCAGAACAAAGGAATTGAAGTCCTAATTTTATCCGTATTTTAATACATGGGATTGTATACTGAGGCTCCCTCCATGTATAGTTACTCACTGGTCTTGATCCAGGATCTTTTACGTTGAAAAGCAGGTTAAGGTTTATGATCACTCAGACTTACAAAATTACGACCATATAGTATGTGTCGAAAATGACGTACGCTCAAACAATAGCTAGTAATTCATTCTGTAGTGGAATAATTACTTTCAGCTTTGTTATGAGTGCGACTATCATAAGCAATAGGTAAGTCATTGGGGGTTTTTTGAAAGAACAGAGCCTATCGAAAAGTTACTTGCATCAGTTATCAGATAAAAAGTTGAGAGAAATCATGATATTGTAAATAGGATCAGAACAAAGAAGTTCTTTAAGTTGTGTGAAAGATTGTTGTTGTAAAACTTGTCTAGTTGAAAGGTTATTTTTCTAAGTAGTGTAGTAAAGGTTGGGATAGAGAGCTAAAGTTTTTGAATAAAACGTCGATAGAAAAAAACCAGCTAGACCTAGAATGCTTTGATATCTTTGGAACAAGAAGGAACAGGATAATTGGTAATTGCTTTGATTTTGTCTAGATTTGGTTGGACACCTGATTCGTGATAAGGTGACCTAATGCATTACTTCCTTCTTAAGAATCGCATTTATCAGGTTGAATTTTAAATTACATTCGGATAAACGTTGAAATATTTCTGTAAGATGTTTGTTGTGATTTCTAAATTGTCAGCAAAGATTACAATGTCATCTAAGTAAACGAAACAACGAATATTCTGAATTCCGCTAAGAACATTATTCATTAGTCTTTGAAATGTTGCGGGGGCATTGCGCAGACCAAATGGCATTCGCCTGAATTGAAAGTGTCCTGTCGGAGTTGAAAATGCAGTTTTCGGAGCATCTTTGGGTGACATTTGTATTGATGAAAACTAGAAGTTAAATCGATAGTCAAGAAATATATTGAATGACCTAATTGATCTAGAATTTCAGATATATTGGGTAAAGGAAAAGAATCGCCAATTGTGATATTATTCAATTTTCTATAATCTTATGACAATTCTCAACTCCTTTTTTTCCAGAAGCGTCCATTTTCTTTGGAACTACCCGTACTGGTGAATTCCAAGGGGAATTTGAAGGTTTATTTATATCGTCACTTAGCATTTTTGAAATTTTGTCTTTGTGGATTTCGGGATACCTATAAGATTTCGTATTAATTGGAAAAGATTCTTTTGTATGGAATTCGTGCATCACGAGGTCGGTATATGTGAGGTTATCGCCTTCAAGGAAGAATATTTGATTAAACTCATGACAAATATTAATTAGAGAGGATTTTTCGTTATGATTAAGTGATCGGTTCTCAGTAATGTCGAGATTTGATTGAGACGATTTGAATTGGAATTAGAATTTGATGACCATCTTTTGAAATCGTGTTAAAGATAAGGATTGTTATTGACAAAGGTAAAGGTTCGAGTTCAATATCTAATTGAGAATTTTGACAAATTTTTCAGAAGAATTTAGAACTGTTGTCAAAACATATTAATTATTAATGACTTTTACGATGCTTGGATATAAAAGAACGTCATCTAAAATATTCACATCGGGACAAATACCTTCTTTAATTTCAGAATTTAGAATTTTAATTTTTACTACAGTTTCAGATCTTGGATTTAGAATAGTTTCAATATTGTTTTGAGATGACTCGGGATTTAGAATCGATTTAGAAGAGTCATTTGTAGGATTTATGTATGATTGTGGAATTGGATTTGTTTCATTGATATTTAAAGGTGATTCGATATGATACAGTGGAATTAGAACATTTTGAATTTGTAAAAAGTTATCTGAATAGTTGAGAT
The DNA here is from genome assembly GCA_034190945.1 of Octodonta nipae. Lineage (NCBI taxonomy): Eukaryota > Metazoa > Arthropoda > Insecta > Coleoptera > Chrysomelidae > Octodonta > Octodonta nipae. The sequence goes on along the minus strand of CM067223.1, from coordinate 66,891,881 downwards.
TTGCTTGAAATTGTTTGTTGAAGTTGTTACCAATAAAATAAGACCATCGAATTGAATTGGGAACTTGTCCGGGACTACGTGAAAACGATGACTGATAACTTGATTTTGAATTGAAATATTCAGATAGACATAGCAAATTGTTTTCGTAGGATTTGAAGTATTATCAATACCTTTAAGCGTAATTTGATTATCTTCGTGACACAGAGTTTCATCCTTTAATTTAGATAATTTTAATCAATGAAATATCTTGCACCCGTATTAGAGAAAAGAGTTAGGAGTATCAAAAAGTTCGGAATACATTTAATTTTAGATAGGTTGTTACTGCAGAATTTATTGTAGATATTCGACTCTGACCATTCGGGCAATTCTCGATTGAACCGGGGAACGAGAGCCCTGTTGGTTTAAAGATTGGGTTTGTGATGTAGAAGAGTTACTTTGAGGATTTTGATTTGGATCTTTTCTTGGGAGATATTGTCGACTTTTTGATTTTTCGATGATTGTTATTTTTTCTTTTACGACATTCGTTAATTAAGTGACCTTTAATTTTGCAGTATTTGCAGAATTTTGTATAATATGAATTCGCAGAAGAGTTAGAAAAATATTTATGATTAGAATTGCTAGATTTAGGAACATTATTTTGATTTTGTTTACGAATTGTTGTATTGCCTTTTGTGACATTCCTTAATTAGGTGACCTTTATTTTACAATAGTTGCAAAATTTTATATCATATGAATTAGAAGTAGACCTTGAAAAATATATATGATTATAATTACTGGAATTAGGACAATTACTTTGATTTTGTATACGATTTTTCTTGTATTCCTTTTGCGACATTCGCTTATTATGTGTCTTTGTTTTTTACAATACTTGCAATATTTGGTATTATATGAAGTAGAAGAAGAATTTGGGAAAATGACTTGAATTACCAGAATTATGATAATATTTTTTATTTTGAAGATGTCTTATATTGTTTCGATTTTTGTTTTTTGAACCTACAGTGAAATGAGCTATGACTGGTTTATTGCAGGAAGAACAATGCCTAG